>PGIR01000352.1:0-17250 GCA_002812735.1 Scedosporium dehoogii | reverse complement strand
ATTCGCTGTCTCGTCGTCCCTGTCTCGTCTCCCCCCCCCTCTCCCCCCCCCCTATCCATAGTCGCAATCCTTCCCTTCTCACTTCTTCACGATGTCCACCTCTCAGCACTGCCCAACCACCTCCCTCCTCCACTCCTCCACTCTCGAATGGACATAACCCAAAATCTCCACCGCAGCCTCATGCGCCTCCATCTCAGTAACATCAACCTCCAACCCTTTCCTCTCCTCAAAAGCAAACAGCTTCCTCCCCTTCCTAACGCTCCTCGCCTCGCCCTCGTCCCCGCTCCTAGTGCTGAACAAACTCATCCCCGACCCGCTATACCGCCTCTCGACGCTCGTGACGCGCCGCATGTTCTCGTCCTCGCGGCACGAGATGTAAACGGGGATGAAGAGCCGGCCCGTCCGCTCAGCGGTCGACTCGATGGCCTTCGCCGCGGCGATTTCGTCGCCGTCCTCCGAATCGACCCCGTCTTCTCCCCACTCCCCTTCTTCGTCGTCGAGGGCGCGCGAGTCGGAGGGTTGGGTTTGGTTTTTGACGGCGCAGCTTGTTACGAGGATGGTGTGCGTGGCGTTTTCAGGGCGCGAGAGGAGGTCCGCTACTAAAGGTGTCGACGGGGCGTGTTCGCCGTTGGTCCGTTCCGGGCAAGGGGAGGGAGCTGAACACCAGGTCATGGAAAAGGGGTCGGCGGTTTCCACTTCGGGGGTGGGTGGTAATGTGGTCCGGCCGGAGACGCTGAGGTTATCGTGGTGGTCGAGGATGAGGGAGCGGTCTACGCCGAGGAGGCGGTGGAGCCATTGGGCTATTGTGAGTTTGCCGACGCCGGGGAAGCCGTTGATCCAGACGAGGGGACCGGAGGGCTTAGGCGGCCCGTCGAGGTATGGGAGGACCGGGGATGTGGCGGTGGATGATGTTACTGGGGTTGTAGTGGTCGGGGAGCCGTGGGAGGAAGAGGAGGAGGAGGACCCGGCTGGTGTTGTGGTGGCGCGGCGGCGGCAGGGAGGTCTGAAAGCGGCTGGTTGAGAGAAGGATGGGTAGCGGCGGCGGAGGCCTGGCGGAGAGGGTAGTGAAGGAGGAGGAAGTTGTGAAGAATGTAAAGTCATCGGGAATGGAGGGTGTTGGTGGTGTGGTGCCGATGAGTGGCGGGTTGTTAGGAGTGAGCTTGGCGACGATTCTTCATAAACGGAGATCCAGGAAAGCTGCCGGAGCTTTCTCCTACTGTGAGATCCAGACTAACAGTATGACACGGAAGAGAGAAGGGGAGAGAGAAGAAAGGGTAAGTCGAGCTCGAGGTAAGTCGAGTTCAAGAAAAGCGTTGGCTCTTGAGAAACGGCAGGGGTTAAAAGATGGCAGGATACCGAGTCTATCCCTGAATGTAGGGATCAGAGGACTCGTAGGCGGCACGTGTAAGGTGAAAGGTAGGGTGAAAGTTTGGGCGGCAGTTGATGTGGTGGACAGAGAAACAGGTGAGGATATTCTGAGAGTTTCAATGGCGCCGGTCAACGGACACTTAGAGTTGTGTCCCCGATCCGGGAGCTTCTTTTTGTCTTGTCTTCCGGGAAGCAAACAAGCTAAGACAAGAACAAACGCAAAACCGTAGGCAAACAGGCACCAGGCTCAGGTTTGACAACGTCTAGATGTCGAAAGTCAGGAGATGATCCATGACGGGAAGAAAGGTAAAAAGGGAGGGGGACCCTTGGAGAGCTTGGGACAGCAACTTTGCCTTTCTATTATATGTTTCCTCTGCTTTTCTGATCCTTTCTCAAATCCTTCCCCCCCTTCCCCCACCGGAATGAGCAAGTTGACGCTAGAGCTGTGATGGAGGGAAGCGCTACTGCGAGCCCTCCGGGATGGCTTGAGGCCAACGCCAGCTACGAACAGACAGCGGAAATACGGGAAGTAAGAGACTGGGGAGAGACACGAGTCGCCCATGGCTTCATCCAGGCGGAAAATTCCCCCTTCTCCATTCTCCATTCTCCAGGTGGCGCATTTCGGATATGAGGAAGGAATCAATGAATCCACTGGGCGTATTCTCTAGCTAACGGGCGCTTGTTTTTTTTTAATATTCCCCCTTTTTCGTCTAGTGTTTCTGTTTCCTCCGGGGGTTTCACATCGCTGGATCTAGCTCAGTCCTTCTATATTTGGGGATTTGAGCCGGGCTGTTTTAAATGCGACGCGCAATTGCCCGTCTTACTGCATTTTACTGGTTCCCATTTTTGATCCTTTTAATGGGTATGTAGCATTTAATTGTTTTTTGAGTTTCTTCTCACCATGGGACTGTAGTGCTGTAGTGAGTTGGTGTTGGTGAGAATTGGTGAAAAGTAGGTGATATTGAGTTTGCCGTCGCCCGCTAACTGGAACATGATCAATATCGCAATCGGACTGTCCTTGTCTTCTGTCCTCTGTCTTCTGTCTTCGGGAGGAAGGGAAATAAGTTAGAGTTTTTGCCATCCGCCCCAAGGATAAGGAAATATGGATATAAGGATGTAAGGAGCGTTTAATGGCCTCTTATCTCCTTCGGCGTTCAGCCTTGAGAGTGGAATAAACGGAACTTTGTCGCCACGAGTCGGCTTTATTTCCGGCCTTACTTGATATTCGCATATCCGGAAGTGAAGCTCTTGGTGGATTGATCAAATCAGATTATACGCAGGAGCTCATGGGATGGCCTTGGCCTTTTACACGAAGAATAAGGTGCAGGAGGGAATGGATCTATTGAAATCCTCTCGACGCCTCACGCACCCACCTCAACCCCAGACGGTTTGTCAAACTAGGATCAACTTAAAAAGAAAGCTCTCAGCGGGTAATCATGATGGTCAGTCTTAGAATTGAAGGTTATGTTCTTTTAAGCCCTCTCTGCTTGTCCTCGAGCGCCCCATCCGAGGCATTCGAGGTCGTGATCATGTTGAACAATGGTGTTTGATTGGTGTGCCCTCAGCCCCCTTGCCTCATGGATTATGGAAAGAGAAGGGGAGCCCTCTCTAGACTTCGTATTCTGGGATAGTGCCATAGAAGGTGCTGTCACTCGTCGTGTCATTGATCATTTCGGAAGGGATGAGCTTCTAACGGCCATCACATTAGAGGCATCCGATCTTGGATCAACTATTAACTACTCCGTACTACTGGGCCAAGTTCATGTCAACTGATCAATTGATGTGTGAGAGTGGCACTAAGCCGACGCCGGTGTCCTCCCACCACCGACTCAAGGGAAGCTGTCAAGCGGATACTCCGTCGACCGGGAGGCCTCGTGCTGTATTGTCCCAGCATCAATCAGTATTTGGATTGATCAATTGATCAATTGATCAAATCGACAAACTCTCCTCACTCGGTTCAGTTCCCGTTAGCCCGAAGGTTGACAAAAACCCGCCGTACGTCCTGATAGTTTCGGTCGCCTCGGATATATCTTTTGATAAGACTACCTATTTCTATTTCCGATCCGAACTTTGATCCTTTGTATAGGACTAGCCACGCTTAAGCTCATCTCGGCCCTCCCACTCGCCTCACCTAAACTATGAATTAGGAATGTGGTGGCAAAAAGCGGAGGATCGGAGCAGCTGTCGACGGCAATCGGGATTTGCAAATCAGAAGGGTCCGGAAGGGTTCTCCGAGTGTGAAGGGGTGAAGGGGGGTTCCGGAAGTTGTAATTTTTGCTCTATGAATGAGGACTCTGTCCGGAGAACAGCAATGGAGATGCCCGTCATCGCCTCTCTGCAGTCGAAGAAGTTATTGCCTTTACCTTTCCTAGACAGACTTGTTACATTGTCCACTGCTCATCAATGCACCCTGCTACTTGGAGTAACACTTGATATTTCATCTTTTCACAGGGCCGATGCATATCAACCCTGTCTCCAGACCTTCCTCCCTTCCTCTAATCTGCTTCGCCGAGTTACCGAGATGCGACCGAAATCATAACCATCGAGTGCACATAATGTGAGCCTGTTGGAAGAAACAAATCAACTGCATTTTGCGTGATGAGGTCCCCGAAGAAAGCTCTCCAGCCTATCGAGTCAGGCACAGGCAACATCATTTGCCATCAATGCCTTTCGTCTGACTCGGCCCCCAACGAAGGCTAGGCAAGAGACTGGACTTTAGGAGGACCCTATTGAACTGGGCGTTCCCTTGGCAAGGCTAATCATAATCTAGTCTCAAGACATCTGAAAAATAGGATCAATCATCGATTAGTCCCCAGCAGGAAACATCTACACTAAACCCACCAAGAGATACCGAAATAAGCCACGCCGAAACTCTAAACCACTCCACCGATGAAACAAGCTTAGAGCAAACAAAATAACTTGGCTAAAAACTGCAAAAAATACGGAGTAGAGAGAGAGGCCTACATACGCCCATCTTTCAAACCACGCGCCCCAGTACGCCCCGTTTCTCCATCCAGCGCCCTTTAATCTTTCCCTAGCTACACTACTATTGAATTAGATCCTGCCTCCAAGATACCGAATATTCTCCTTGACTGCCTCGGTCAACTCGCCTTTTCCGGTGTAGACGTGAGCTACCGTCTGAGGCCACGCCGCAGGGTGCGGCACTGGCAGGTCGACGATGTCGCCCTCGCGGATGTAGCCAGAGAGTAGGAGGGCGGCTAGAACCGGTAAATAGGATCTGGCATACTCTAAGTCTACCAAAAGGGTGTGGTGACAAGTTAGCATTGGAGCACATGATGTATGTGAGTGGGAGGGAGAGAGGGTTGTTCCTTGAACTTTCATGGCTAGCCACCACCCGGATCATGAAGATAGGAAAAGAGGCAATTCTGAAAAAGAAAAAGGGTGGGGAAGAAAATGGAAAAAGGGGCTAAGACAAAAAAGGGGTAAAGCGAGCAAAAGGGAAAAGAAAAAACAGGGCAGCTCTTACGAATCGGCATTAGGTTATTAGAGTTGCGGGGAGGGAGTTTGAGTTCGGCCCCGGCCCCGATCGGCCCCCGCCTCGTCCTTGGCGAAGCCGGAGAGAGCGGTCCAAATCTGACACTCGTGGATCGGCGCCTCTCGCGACCGATGAACGGCTTGGTGTGAGCCGGAGTGGTTGGGCTGTAAGGCCTATTCGCGAGGTCGGCGATCGAGGAACGTCGCTGGAGCGTGTATCCTGTCGGCGTGGGGTCCGGGATGGTGGCGCGCATTTCGGCGAGGTTGAATTTGCGCTGGATCACGAACGGTTTGCGGTGGTCGTCGCGGGGTCGGACTCTTGCCCTCACGACGATGTCCTCTCCAAACTCGGGACGATCGGCGGCGGCGGGCGGGTGATCGCCCACTTCTTGCTTTTCCTCCTTGATTGGGGATGTCTGGGTCCAATTTCGGCGGAGGGCTACGGCTTGTACGTATACGTCCGCCGCCTCGAGGTTGCCGAGGTAGACGGAGCCCAGTGACCGGAGGTGCTCGCGGAGCTGGGCGAGTTCTGGGTGGATCGTCCCGGCACTGCCGGGTGACTGTTTCGGAGTGCCCGGGTGCAGGGACCAGAGCGGATCCGTAGCACGATGGCTAAGGTCGAGGGCCTCGGGCTTGGGATGTTTCTTCGGCTTCGGACTTGGCCTCGGTTGATGGTGCAACGGGGTCATCATCTTCGTGGGGTGGTGGGGAGTATACGAATACCCAGCCTGGGTGAAATCTGCGCTCTCCTCTTTTACTTCGTAGAGGCCGTCCTCGTCTATAGTTTGGAGGTAATCCGACGAACAGCGTAGCACTGGCTGTGCTCGGGGGCGAGGAAGCTGGTTGAATTCGAGACCGTCGGTCGTGGTTCTAGGAGAAGGCGTAGGTGGAGATGCGGACGCAACTGCTCGGCGCTTTGCAAAGCTAAAGTCTGAAGTCCAACCTAGTTCACACTTGAGACGTCGCGATGTGGATGGAGTCGATGAGTCTATGGTAACGAGGGTTGCGTTCGATTCGTGAGCCATGGCCGAGATCTCTGAAGTTAATAGCTAACGGGGCGGGGATAATGCTGAGAGGGGAGACAATGAGGGCCCCAGTCACGAGGGATCAAGGAAACGAAGTAGAAAGAAAAAAAAAGAAGAGCCAAGAGGAGACGGGACCGAAAAAGAAACCATAGCCAGGAAGGGGGGCATGGGGCCAAGCGTACGGGTGGCCTCCCCAAACGTTTTCTTTCGGCAGCGAGCATTGTCATGATACGAGCGATGAAAGAAGATCTTGCGATTCGGCATCAAAGGAATTTTCACGGTGAAAGAAAGAGCCAAGAATATTTAAGAACATCAGGAGAACTCTGCTTCCATCATTTTCTACCAAATTTAAGAATAGACAAAGCCGGAGTCAGACGGGAGGGAATCCAAACTGCAAACAAAGAGAAACACACAACTTGTCATTCCTCGGCTTCCCGCGCAAATGCCAAAGGCTGTTTGTTCCACGGGATGAATTAAGATACACATGACGTACATGATAGCTCGCAGCAACCGCCCGGAGCCATTATCTCCGTTGAACGGCTTGAAGCGGTACTCTCACCCCAAGGTCATCGGCCGACGGAACTCGTGATCATGGATGTCGAAAAAGACGAAGTTGGACGCGAGGTCGGAAAAGGTACGAGGTAATTTTTGCCTCGAAGTGTACACTGGTACTACGATCTCTGCCTAGCTAGGCTGCTCAGAGCCTACCTCTCGGAGCCTCAAGATACTAAGGTCAAGCGTATCCATCGGGTTCGAGTGCTTGCATACAAATGTATTATTCTCATTGATCTGTTATGTTGTGAAGCCTACCGGGCAAGATGACTGAAGCCGAAATATGGGCTGTCCCGCCCATGCTCCAACAGGAGGTGGGGTATGGTCTATTTGAGGACCTTGAACTATCTATAGAGGAATGACAACGTCGATGACTCCTTGGGGCTCACCAAGACATTGGAGTTTCGACTAGCTAAGGAGCTTTAGGCTCTCCATATGGTGGCTCGTCCCCCCGCACAAAAGGGATCCGGTATGTAAGAAACTGAGGAAGCGCTTTCAGAGTAACCTGGCTACAGCCGACCTTCCCATTCTCGAAAAAGAAGCAGCTGAACAAAGTCCCGAGGATGACTGCGTCCTGTACGAGGTCGATTTGTTGCTTCAACTTGGCGGAAACATCCGCCGGCATTATATTGAATAGCTCATTCCAGAAGCCTCTCTCCGCAACCTCGAACTCATCCGGCATATAGAACTCCCCGCCCGTGTATTCGCCAGCGATGGAGTGAATGCGGCCGAAGCCAACTCCGAATGGAAGCGGCGCGGATAGCTCCCAGTCGATCAAGCCGGTCACTTGGCAATCCTCATCAATCAGGACATTCACTTCGTTAAGGTCGTAGTGAGCGATCCATAGTGGGAGCTGTTTCAGCTGCTCCAGTTTGCGTAGAAGATCCTGCAGGAGAGGGCGATACGGGGCAACTTCCTCCAACTCCGAGTCCAAGATTGCTTGTAGATGGGGTCGGACCTTGGTATCAACGGCTTCGCCGCTGTCATCGGCGAGCCAGCCCTTGGAGAAAGCGCCGCCGAGTGATTTGTTGATAGCAATGCGGCCCTCGCCACCCTTGCCAGTAACCCCGCGGAGCCACATCTGGCCAGGCAGGAGAGTAAGGGAATACGCCCAAACGCCTTCGTTTAAAAGTTCCTCGCTCTCTAGAGCGGTAGCGTCGGGCACGATAGAGCCCAACGACTCCCTCGCGACTCTGAAGGTGTCGAGGTCGAGCGGTTCGGTGCGGAATTGTTGCACGACCTTACGACCATCGGCCAAAGTTAAGAACAGGGTCCTGCTGAACATTCCCTGAATCGGGGGCTGGTCAACACGCTTCACGGCGCTTCCCAGATGCTCGGCGGCTAGCTTCTTCGCCCATTTGACCTGCTTCGTGGGCGTATCAAGCAACTTGGGGAGGTCCTTGTCAGAAAGGATTTCTGGCATGGTGAAAATTGGAAGATTAAGAGGCGTAGGGAGGAAACAGAAGATTACTCTTGGGATTGTGAGGTTGGGATGGAGGAATGGAGGAATGGAGGAATGGATGGAAGAGTTGATTCGGGTTATGTGTGAGAGGGGGGAAACAATGCCTTCTTTCACGACGCGACCTGATTGTGAGGTCTGATCCTCTTAGAAGAAAGCAAATGTGATTTGAAGCGCAACACTTATACTGATATCGGAGCATTGTGAAAATAAACAATTGCAATAATAATTGGTCTACAGAGAATTGCGACTGCTGCCTATCTGTCCAGGACCGAATCGGTGTTTGTTCGAGGAAGCGGGGACGGCCTCCATGCGGAAGAACGTCTCAGGAACGAAACCAACAGCATTCTCGGCGACGAATGGGAAGTGGTTGAGACCCAAAATTGGAGCCGGGGTCCACGCCGAATCAAAATGACCGGGCCGGGCCAGGCAGCAGGCTCAGCAGGTTATGCAGGGACCTCCCGCGAGGCTGACAGCTCAATGTGACCGCTTCACGAGCCAACAGCCATGAATGGCTTCGTTTTGTGCAGCCCCCGGGTTCCGCAGGAGTGCCCTGACGTCAAAGAAGGCTGCCACTGGAGGGAAGATGGTTGCTTACGAGTTCACCACCGAGCCAGGTGCAGATCTGCCTGCCCATAAGACCTTTGTTGCCGAATTCGCTTCGGCTGCCCTCGAGCATAGAGTTGAGGATAATTTTGCCCTCACTGCCCCGTCGATCTGCCCGCAAGACCAGATCCTGACCGAGTTCAAGATGGCCCCTTGACATTCTCTCCAAGCATATAATAATGTTAGAACCAAGAGTTCTCGGGGCTGCGTACGAACATAGAAGGAGAAGAAGATAGGTGCGCTTGTGTGCTGTCAAGAATCTCTAGGATGATAGGGCTTATGGGATCAGCGGAGCTTCATGAGACGAGGTTGTTCTGACACTTCCACCTTCATAATGTCTCGCGCTCTCAGGAACAAACATGCCATCAATGTTACTTTCACATCGTCCCTGTAACCCTCGGAGCCCTCACTGATGCTGTACTCTACCGCACTGAATCGTGGCATTTCCAAGATCTGTCGGAATCAGAATTTCTGAATTTAATGGCATCAAAGGCTTCGGCAACCTACCGTGATGAGGCGGTGTCTTTCGAACGGCTCCGGAGATAAAGGAGATAAGGAGACGGGACTGGGGTCTACGCACGTGATTCGATTTCGTGGAATCACTGGGCAGAAAACTAGAGACGTCATACGAAGTACCAATGCATGTTCGAACAATTGAACTCTAGAAAAGGAGGACACGATATCGGAGCTTCATCCCGGCCTTCCCGCCATCCAAGGCTATGATCTAACCGACAAAAAGCTTCACAGCTGCGGCGCCTCTCATATCCATATCGCAAGTAAACACCCATAGCATGAGGTGACCATATGTAGCTATTTCTCGGCTTGAAAAGACCTACGCGACCGGGGTGGAAAACAGGAGGAGCTAGGACACGTTGCGATTAATCCGAATGCGCATTTGACAACGCCGAGGCCTTCTTTTTGGAAACAGAGATTCTCGCCAAACATGTCCGACTCTACCATGGATTACAAAAAACTCAAGGAGGACTTTGTGTCCAACCTCACCGGCGGGCCGATCAGCGAGATTAGCGCCGTGACTGCGGTCGGACCGGTAAGCTAGCTTCTTATACCTTTGAACACGCCCACAAGCAGCCGAGTCGCACAATACACATCGACGGCGTTTGCTTCGCTGACTCTGACTCTCTCTTCTCTTTATCGTAGGTTGCCATCTTCCTCTGGTCTGTGCTACAAGCCCGCCAATCCTTCTTCAAATCATACAACCTCGTCGCCTTTCTCGTCGACTACTTCATCAACGTCGGAACCATCATCCTCTCGACTACCCTTTACTCAAGCACGCCCATCCTCCTAAGCGTGCTCCTCGTAGCCCCGGCTCTCCTCGTCTGGGCACTGCCCAGCTCGTCGACTCCGAAAAAGAAACCCCTTGTGCCACCCGCCGCCAAATCTAAAAATGGCTCTGGAGCTCTCAGCGTCCTGTCGCTCAAGCCCTTCCTCACCACTTATAGAGGCTCTATGATGATCATGACCTGCACCGCTATCCTGGCCGTCGACTTCAGGCTCTTCCCTCGGAGATTCGCCAAGGTGGAAACGTGGGGCACCTCTTTAATGGATCTGGGCGTTGGTTCCTTCGTCTACTCTGCGGGTGTAGTCGCCGCCCGTCCGGTCCTCAAGCAGCGCGCCGAAGGCCGAACGACGCCGCTTCTGCGTCGATTAGCGCAATCGATGCGCCACTCCCTCCCTCTTCTCGTCCTGGGAGTCATCCGCACTCTCAGTGTCAAGGGACTCGACTACGCTGAGCACGTTACCGAGTACGGCGTACACTGGAACTTCTTCTTCACCCTTGGCTTCCTCCCACCCTTCGTCGCCGTCTTCCAGTCCGCTCTCAAGATCGTTCCCTCCTTCGCAACGCTCGCCGTCCTCTTATCCGTCGTGTACCAGCTCGCCCTCGACAACACGCCTCTCAAGGCCTTCGTTCTGACGGCGCCGAGGACTAACCTGTTTTCCATGAACAAGGAGGGCATCTTCAGCTTCATCGGATATCTCTCCATTTTCCTCTGCGGCCAAGATGCCGGCATGTACATCCTGCCCCGCAGCATCAACGAACGTAGCGGAGCCTCGAAGGGTTCGCAGCGGACGACGCTCCTGATGACCATGGCCGTCTGGTCCATGATCTGGGCGGCGCTATACTTCTTCGCGACCGATTACAGCTTCGGCTTCGGGCTGTCCGTGTCCCGCCGGCTCGCGAACCTCCCTTACGTCCTTTGGGTCGCCGCGTTCAACTCGACCCAGATCTTGATTTGCTGCCTCATCGACACCATCTTCTTCCCGGCGTTCTACAACGCCAGTGACGCAAGGACGGAGAAAGAGGCGTACATCAACGCCACGAGTCGCGTGCTAAGGGCCTTTAATAGGAACGGTCTTGCTGTGTTTTTGCTGGCGAACTTGTTGACGGGGCTTGTTAATATGACCGTGCCGACATTGGATATGACGCCCTTGCAGACGATGGGTATCCTGGTGGGCTATACTGGTCTTTTGAGCGTGGTGGCTGTGGGTTTAGATGCATATGATATTTCTATTAAGCTTTAGAGATGAGAGGCGGTGTTGGGTAGAACGAGTTCTGGCGGTGTGAGTCTAAGTGTGGATTTGGAGGACATCTAGCGTTTCACTGCATTTACGTGGCGTTATGAATTGTTCTGGGAGTGAGATTTTTGTATATTTACTCAGTTGGATGAGCCTCCCTCGCCCAGCTGCCAACTGATGAAGCTCATTTTCATAGCCTACTTCCTCTAAGAAGATGGGGGATACTGTCCCTCAGTTTTGATCGAAAAGAGTCAACTCAAGCTGGTGCCCACAATCTCTGTTTCGGCCGTCCTTTAACTTGATCTGGACTATACATGAATTTACAATCAGAGCGAAGCATCTCACCTATTTTCATGCTATTGAGGGTGGAGAACAACACCATGCCCTGTACTATTGAGAACACACCCGTTTGTCTGACCGAGCGTATGTCGACCATCGTCCTTAGGCATTCATTTCTCCTGGTTCCATCCGATTGGCGGTGAGAACTCCAGAGACGTGCTACGCCCACCCACGAGGACACTTGCCCATTGATGCTTGCCATCTCGAGTTGCGGAACGAGTTTGATATTCACGCCTCTCACGCCCCCCAAAAATCGAACAAGTCCTCGGAACGTCGGAAAGGGAGGCCCGGACCGGACGCTGCGCGCACGCAGATTGCATACTCCATCCGTCTCCATATTTGGCCCAGAGCGAGATGTAACATCGACGCCCCAGGATGCTGCAATGCCGGGCACGATGAGGACTAGTACACACGAGGCATGGGTCGAGTCGACTTGCATTGCCGGGTGGATGCTGGATGCTGGGGCGAGCAAGCCGAGTCAAGACATGCTGCCGTACGATGCAAGGTCAAGGTCGAGGTAAAGAAAGCCAGTGGTTGACTCGAGGAAGGCGGATGAGAGCGAGCATGCCCTACCCGCTTCGGGCGGAGGCCGCCGTGCAATGCCGTTATGAAGGAATAACAGCGGTTTTAAGAACTAGGGATGGATTCAGTTCGAGAGAATGAGGGCCGAAATAGGAGTGTAGGTATGTCTCTGCGAAGTGAGGTGTGAGCAGAAGATTTTTTCTTTCCTCTGTGCACAACTTTTTTTTTTTTTCTTGTTTTTTTCCTTATATTACGCCTTGGCCCGATGCGTTGTTGAAGGCAAATCGTACGATTCTCGCCAGGTGGACCGCAGGTGGACCTTTAAACCGTTTTGACCCCCACGCGTTTCTTGCATATTGGGCTCAGCCAAGCAGCTGCGCAGGGCAGCACCGGGGGACACGGGCTTCTGGAATGAAGAAACGCCAACGTTTGTTTGTTTCGCGGGATATGGAAGGAATTCGTTTCGCTATTAATGGGTCTGAACTATTATCAAATTTCGGCATTGATCCCAGCCGTGTGCTTCAAGGTGTATCTTTTGTGAGTTGTGGGGGCTGTTTTCCAGAAGACTTGGAATAAAAGGAGCAGAAAGGATTCAATGTCAAGTCTGTGAGTCTGAGTGTGACACGTCCACACCAATTACCCCAGGTTTCTTGATCGGATCCTGGTCATGGATGATGGAACAATACTTCATACTTCATTCACGGCTCGGGCACTTGCGATTCGGGTACGGGCAAAGGGGAAGACACGATAGCAATCCGTGATCCGTGTGTAAGCGGGAGGCATTAACCTCGGAAGCTCTTTGACGAGATTTCTGCATTTCTGCTGCGACTTTAGTGCTCCAACTTAATATAACGAAAATGGGTCTTTGACTGTCGTGGTCGTTTGCCGATGTTTTGAAGATAACAGAAAGATAGGAGGCAGCCGAGGCTCTTCCCCCCTTGCTCTGCGAAGATTAGTCTCGTTCAGAAGCGAATGAAGTAAGGGATGAGAGCCACGATGCGCCTACCAGAAACAGAAACAAGCTGCAGGGACGCACAGGGACACACAGGGACACACAGGAGACAAACACCAGGCATACAGGCACACACACATGTAGACGCACCTGCCACGAGAGGTGATCTGAAAAGCCGGAGAATATTGATATCATGAAATGTACGAAGTACGAAATACTTGGAGTACTCGAGTACTTCTTGCTATAACCCTCGAGATGTGGTTGAGATGTGGTAGAGATGTGGTAATATCTCCATCTCGGAAAGAAACCTCCGGGGAGAAAGGGAAAGCGCCAAGGACAAAGGAGCCAGGAGCAAGTCTCATCTTTTCAGTTCCTCTTTCCGTTGCTCTCATCCGACGTCCGGTCCGGTCCGTCTCAACTTCCAAGTCTCGTGATATTACGTCGTAGATACTTTCCCGCTTGCTTCCACTCTTTACCGGCTGCAACCACGACGGCAACCACGACCACGACTTCATTAATTGATGCACCCGGTCTGATCGCAGCTGCCGAACCTGCCGAACCTCAACGATTGAAGCTTGCGTTTGCCGCGCTCTCCCTTCAACTGGAAATGTTGTTTGCTTGTGTGAATACATACGATTCTATTCAGGCAACATCGCTCCCCTTTTGCTGAGCCTTGTGGTTGTACCTCGACACTTGAGGTCTGCATGCGCTCTTGCCCTTTCTGTCCTCGCCTAACAGTACAGGAAGCAGTCGCAATGGCAGGAGCAGTCGACACTAGATTGTGGGGACTCGATCCTGAAGGAGGGACTAAACACATTCTTGATGGGTCGGCGATGATTGCAATACCCCTTGCCTACGATAAGATTTATTTTACATCCCCTTTTTTAGCACACTGACCGGTCCAATCTCAAAATCCGATGCGCCTCTGACCTGAGACGAACTCTTTGTTTGCTGAACTCCACGAAGTGTGTGCCTGCCTTTTTCATGGTGCCCAAGCCACTTGCGTCTTATGACATGACATGTCACTTACATCAATCCATCAAGTCTCAACCTCTTGCCATCCTTATTAATCTTTCGCACACCCTTGCCAACCCATGCCAGGCAACATGCGGTATAAGACGTTGAGCTTAAACCCATCCCACCACAATATACCAAGATACCAAAGTGTGTATGCAAAAGTCGTGTATTATGCCCCTCTAGCTTCTCGCTGTCTCTGGCAACCAAGCACGGAGCACCTAACACCTAGCACCTAGCACCTAGACCTAGCAACTTGCAAACTAGCACCTTCACTCCTCGGTCTTCCCGCTGCAACCATAAAAATCAATAATGGCGACAACATGAATCATTGCATTGCGATGAACTTTTTCCTGACCTCCTGACCCCACAATCGCAGCCCGCCAAACCGTCAAACCGCCAAAACCGCCAAAACCGTGGACCCTCCCAAAGCTGCCCCATCCCAAGTCCGTTGCATTTGATTCCCTCAATCCCCACACATATTACCCACCCTGACGTCTGCTCTCCTGTTCTTCCCGTCGCCGAGTGTCTTGGGTTATTACCAAGTATGTGCCTTTAAAAACAAAAGAGGTCACTTTTCTCCGAAGGGGGTTGAATATGCCCAAACCATCCCGAATTAAGCTCTACCTGATCCGGCCCATGGCTGAACATCACATGCACTAGTCTCGACTCGACCAGTGCAGCACCTTTTCTCAAAACAACAATCTTGAAATGGAGGGACCACCTCTCACCAACTCCTTCGCCGCCACCACTACTACGGTCTTCGTCAACAATGGCGCCACGGGTACCAGCGCCCAACGCGACCCGTTTAACACGGATGCCTGGCTCGTCGGCGGAGGAATCGCCTCTCTGGCCGCCGCTGTCCATCTAATCATCGATGCTCAGATGCCCGCGAGTCGCATTCACATCTTGGAGGCGAGCCCGACACCTGGTGGATCTATGGCTGCCGAAGATGAGCCCAAGGATAGCGATGCCCGTCCTGGTGCCGCTGGTGCCGCTGGCGCCTCTGCGCGCCCATCTTCGCCGCCGGCAAGGAAAGGTTACGTCATCCGTGCGGCGCGGAAGCTTAACTTTTCTTACCGGTGCTTCTATGACACGCTGGCCAAGGTGCCGTATCCGTGTCGTTCCAAGGCGAAAGCGCATGCGAATGGTGCTAATGGCAGCACCAACGGGGCGGCGGCGGCGGCAGCGGCAGCGGCAGAGGCAAAAGCTAAGGCAGAGACGGACGTAGAGGGAGAGGCAGAAGCAGCGGGAGAGGGCAGCGAGGGGCCCGTGGAGCCGGAGTCGGAGCCGGAGCCAGCACCCAAGCCAGAACCAGAGCCTGAGAAGCAACAGCATGATGAAGAACCGCCGAAGACGCTGCTGGACCACATCCGGAGGAACCGTTCCACCCCCAAGGAAAGACCCCGTACCAAGATTCGACTGGTCTCCATGGATGAAAATGGCCGCCCCGAAACAGTAGATACTGCGACGATGGGCCTAAACCCGCGAGACCAGGCGGCACTCATGGCCTTCATCCTCCGGTCGGAAGAGAGCCTTGGGAATGCCACCATCCGGGACTTTTTCGAGCTGGAGTTCTTCGAGACCAACTTTTGGGACATGGTGTCGACCATGTACCTGTTTAAGCCGTGGCACAGCGCCATCGAGCTGCGCCGGTATCTTCACCGATTCTTGCACGAGTTTCCCAACATCAGCACACTCGCTGGCATGGAGTACATGCCATCGAATGACTTTGAGGCGGCCATTGTTCCGTTAGTTGCGTACCTTCGGGAGCAGGGTGTTGACTTTCAATATGGTAAGCTGAAAGCTATCGGGCGGCCCCCACCCAGAAACACATTTGGTCAATGTAAATTTCAACTATGATCAGAGGACCAAGATTGCTAAGCCGTGCCTAGGAACTACTGCGCAAACTCTCAAATTCGCGCCCAACACGAGAGACATGATCGTGTCGGGCATAGCTGTCCACCGAGAGAACTCGGATCTCATCATCCCCGTAAGACCATCGGATATCGTGCTGATTACGCTCGGCTCCATGATTTCAGGGTCCAAACCCGGCACAAACACGAGACCGCCCCTTCCTATGCCCACTAATAGATGGGTTCACGACCATCCCGATCCTATCTGGAAGTTTTGGCTCGAGTTGGCCGATCCGAAAACTAACCCCCACGCTGCCAAGTTTGGCGATCCCCGCCTCTTCCGCGAACACCAAGGCGAGTCGATGGGGGTCGCCTTCACCATCACCATGTTTAATGAAACCTTCATCCAGCACCTCCTCAAGTGGGCAGGCAGCACTCACGGTACATGTCCTCTCCTCTCGTTCCGCGATAGCCCGTGGCTACTCTCTATTACGATACCGAGGCAGCCCTATTTCACCGACCAGGCCGAGGATACCACGGTCTTCTGGGGCTACGGGCTGTACCCCGACCAGCCGGGCCGCTTCGTGAACAAGCCGATGACGGAGTGCAGCGGCAAGGAAATCCTAACGGAGATCCTCCGTTTTATGGACTACCCCCTAGAACCAACGCTGGAGAATTCTATAACGCTTCCCGTGCTGATGCCCCTCATCACGAGTCCGTATATAAAGAGGAAGAAGGACAGCCGGCCGCAGGTGGTTCCTAAGGGCAGCAAGAACTTGGGCTTGATGGGCCAGTACGTGGAGATTGAGAGGGACGTGACGTTTACAATGGAGTATTCCGTGCGATCGGCGCAGATGGCAGTGTACGAGCTGATGGGGCTGGATAAGAAGCCGCCGGAAGTGTTTGGCGAGGATCCGTCGGCGGCTGTTCTTGGGGAAGCACTGAAAACGTTGATGATCTGAGTTACGATAAAAAGTGATGGGGGGGGATGGGTAGAGAGCGTGAGGCAACCAAAAAAAAAAATGGGGGAAGAATTGGAGAAAAGAAAAAAAGAAAATAAGGGAAAAGCGAAAAGGAAAGAGGAAAAAAAGCTTCAAGTTTGTAAGACTATTTTCATCGCAGCATTGACGATACATTCGAGCGGGCTCAGATGGATCAGCGGAGTACGGATTGAACGGAAAGTAAAAAAAAGGTCGAGTGTCTATAGTGTTATATCTCTAGCGATCCGAGGTTGCTCGGGACAAACATAATGTTCTCTTCTCTTGCTTTTTTAAAAAGTACAACGAACGTTTGGATTTATTCGAGTCTGCCGGGCATGAAATCCACGACGATGGCGTTTTCCACGGCAGACCCAACCCATTCGACAAAGGCCTTGTGGGCGGGATCGTCGCGGACGTAGTAGTCGCGGTCCCATACGGAGGCGAATTCGACGACGAAGGCGTGGGTGATGCCGTTCTAGATTTCGTAAGTACGTTTTTTTTTTTTTTTTTTTTTTTTTTTTTTTTCTTTTTTTTTTTTTTTTTTTTT
>PGIR01000351.1:0-17832 GCA_002812735.1 Scedosporium dehoogii | reverse complement strand
GGGGGGTTCTACAAAGGAAGTCCAGATCTTGGAGGACTTGAACAAATAACCCACTATTATCATTCCGTCCACGAGGAATCCGCAAAGATACGAAACTATCCATACTAGTCTGTACTTCGTGGCTGTTTGCTTCCCAACACACTCTCTTGCTTCCCCCGCACAGAGATCTGATTTCCATGTCACAACCTAGCAGTGTGCTTCGTAGATCAAAATCTGGCGTGCCAATATTAACGGCACGACATATCCGAATATCCGATATGATATATCAACACTAATATACCAAGGTATACTTCGTACCTCCCATTCTATGATCGACCAACAGTCCCGTTCATCTCTTCCCACTGCCACCCTTTCATGGGTATTAATAAACAGAATAGCTACACTACACTATACTACACCGGACTTCCTGCTGTTTACAGGGTCCTCTTCCCCCTTGGCATCAATATTCCAAGCGTGCCTACATAGCATTTCGTCCGTGGCCCCGGTCCACCGCGGGCCCACTTCGCTGGTGAGAGTTGCACCAACATCAATACTTCGTAGCTGACCAGTCTTACCCCTTTTCACCGGGACCTTGCGGAAAGGCTCCCTCGTTCGATCTAGAGTCGGAATGGGCTTTTGGTTTTGGCTCGTTTGTTGTTCTCTTCTTACCATCCGCACGTGAGTGGGTGAGAGTGCTATTTGACTTGACTCTCCTGTGTGCAACATGTGTATGCAGCCCAGAGAATTTCAATAGGAATTGGAATTGGAAACTGGGGAATGGGGAATGGGATGCGGGAGAATGGACCAAGGGCGTTCCGAATATTCAATACGAGGTTGGAATAACGCCACGACCCAGGATGGATGGGTCGAAGGTGAAGAGAGAGTCCTGCAAGAACGAAGCAATTATTCCCGGTGGAGACTCTCATGCTTGAGTGTATCACAGCGAATCCACCGCTCGCTGATGGGCGAGTTCGAGTTCGTAAAGCATAGAGACACGCCTCAAAACTTGTGAGAACAGCATCCAAATTCTCATTCCACTGATCTACTCGCTCGAGATGTCATCCGTCTCTTCCCGCAAGGTAAACTATCCCGCAGACCCGTTACTTCCCCTGCAATCTCCTCATCCTCTCCTCCGCCGCCCTCGCCCTCCTCTCCCTCTCCAACCTCATCCTCATCTCAGGCGACAACCCCCTCGCCTCCTCCTCCCTCCTCTCCTGAGGCGTCTTCATCGCCCCCGCAGACGCCAACACACCCTTCTTCTTGTTGCTCCTATCGTCAGCCCCATCTTGCGCCCGTAACCTCTCCTCCTCTGCCTTCCTCCTCTCGCTCTCTCGCCTTTCGCTCTCTTCCCTTTCCCTCTCACTCCTCTTCTCCGCCTCCGCCTTCGTCATCGCCGCGGGGACTTTGGCAGCCTCCCAATCCCACTTCTTCTCTCCGAGCTCCGACCTCGCCACCCGGAACGCGTCGCGCGTAGATCGATCCCCCGCCAGTTCGAACGCCGTCTTGCCCTCTTTGCTCTTCGGCGTCGGGTCTGCGCCGGCTTTACACAGGAGTCCCGTCACGAGGACGGCGGCGTTTTGCGAAGCCGAGAGGTGGAGCGGGGTAGGGGCGTGGTGATTCTGCTCCGGCGGCTGGAAAACGAAATCAGGGCTGAGCTTGTTGGTCTTCAGATACCCGAGGAGCGCTGGTAGCTTTGATCTCCTAATCATCGCTTGCAGCTGTGACGTGTGTAAGAGGGCCGTCTCTTCCTCTTCCGAAAGGGCGGGCTTGGAGGGTTTAGGCGCAGCAGCCTTTTCCTGCGCCGCCTGTTGTGATTTCGCCGTCTCCTCGACCGGGACGATCTCCTTCACCTTGAATCTCGTAAGTTCCACAAACGACCGCATGAGCTCCTTTTGCGTCGCCCGCCTCGTAGTGAAGGGGAATCCTCTGATCCGCGGATCGTTCGCTTTGAGCACCTGTCCCTCGTAAGGGCCAAACAGAGTCCTCCTATTCGTGACACCAGTAGCTCGGATGAACAGAAAGTCCGACGTGTCCAACAATCCCTTCCAGTCCTGGAGCAAGGCGCGCACCTCCTCGGTCAACTTCTTCTCGTTCGCCCGTCGCAGCGAGGAACCGGCCGAGTGCGCCGTGCCCTTGGCGTTGTCGTTGGCAGACTGCGAGCCTCCCTGCTTCCGTCTCGTAGTATACCTGTGGAATGTCTTGTGGGCAAGGACCGTCGCTTCGCGGTTCAGAGGTCCGCCGCTGGCTCCTTTCCTCGGAGCGAGAGAGACAACCATGGCAGCAAAGTGGCCACCTCCTATCATGCAGAGGAAGAGATGGGGGCCCTTGTAGGCAACTTGAGATAGAGTTCCGTCCTTTGCCGCCTTTGGAATCGATAGGGGCTCCAACTGTTTTTTCTTGATAATGTCGACGATGGCCGACTCATCTTTCAGCTCATCGTTGGTAAAGAGAGCTCTGTAGAGACCGAAGTAGTTGTTTTTCGGTAAGAGAGGTGAGCTAAACCACAACAAGGGGGGAACTCCTCGGGTCCTTTTTCCAGATTCTTCTTCATCGTCGGATCCGTCGTTGTTCTTGGGCCGATGTTTCTCGGCGAGTGTAGCTTGCTTTTTCAGGAGGGCGGAAAGCATCGAGTCCTTGCTATCACTCTCATCTTCCTCGTCGCTCTCGGACGAATCCGACCCAGACAAACTCTCATCAAGGTCTAATCACGCATGTCTGTTAGTCGTAAACTCTCTGCATATGAAGATTTTGCGTTTTTCTCCGACTTACCCGCTATTAACCTCTCGAATTCATCCTCTGAGACGGGCTTACTCCCGCGAAGCTTCTGTTTGAGATTATAGTTGTGGAAATCGGATTTTAGGTGGCTCCTCTGCTCTTCTAGTGATGAGAATGAGAGAGCGCAAAGAGAGCAGGACTGCGATCCCACAAGAGAATCGCTAGACGATGAGGGCGATACACTTCGCCGACTTTGAGAGTCGCCCTCATCTTCGGCGGTTAGTGATGCGTCCGAGGTATTCTTCAAGGCAATAGAATTGAGGACCTCCGGCGCAATATCGTAGACTTTGAAAACGCAAATGTTAGCATATTATTTTGAGATATCTATCAAGGTAGGCATCCATACCGTAGATTGGCCGCCGAAGTAGCTCTTCTGTCTTTTGATCAACGGCAGCAGCCATGGTGGGGCGAGTGAATATAGAGTCGGTGGGGCGGGAAATGCCGTCGTTGATGAAGGTCGATGATAATTAACGGAGATGGGTCAGGTCGTGGGGTGGCTCTTGAGCTCTGTTCACATCTTATAAATATCGAATCGCCTCTGCCCTGCCCGATGAGATGAGTTGCTGCCTTGACCAGCTATGTAGGCTCGCTAGGCTCGCTAGGCTCGGCTGTGATACTGAGACGGACGTTGGTGTTGACTCAGCCGGCGAAAAAGGTGGCGATGCAAGATGGTTGTGGACATGGGCACTACGGAGTATCCGTACATTACGAAGTACTTTGTATCTTGGTTGGTACCTTGTCCGTTTGCGCATTTGCCCCGCGTCGCATCTGATTTTGATTTTTTTTTTTACCCCGCCAAAATTCGCAAGAAAATTCAAAGTTCCTCGACTTCGAGGAGGGGCACTCAATAACACTCACTCACGCCTGCCAAAGTCGCAAGCTCTTCATGTAGCTCAATTGTTGTCAAGACTCGGTCCAGTCTGGCTCGGTAGAAGACTGGCACTTGGCCGTAGGAGAGGCTTATTCGCATCACTGGAGCTCTGTTCATAGAAGGAAATGGCACCAATGATATATGATGTGAATGCTTACAGCATAACGTAACAACGTACACAACGTAGATAGAAACATCAATGTCATTAATGTTATCTGATATACCCAGCCAGGCTATATTGGGTTGTACTCACGTACCCTCTCCCCTCTCAACATCTCACTCTCTTCGTCACATTGACTCCATCGATCAACAAGTGACTGACAAATTTTCCCCGAGCTCGGTACAAGCTACGAGCTAGGCTAGAAAAAATACCTCCCCATCCCCAATTCCCAATCCCAGTCATCTTCCCGCGATCCATTCTGTCACAAGAGACGGAGTCGAATTCTTTTTCTCCAAGCCACATCCCCCCCCCCCCCCCCACCCCCAGCCGTCCCGTCGCGAACGCCAAACCAATTCCACCATGGCCCTCACAACCATCAACCTCCCCTCCCTCGAAAAGCTCTCCTCGGGCAAAGTCCGCGACATCTTCGCCCTCACCCCAACGACCCTCCTCTTCGTCGCCTCCGACCGCATCTCCGCCTACGACGTCATCCTCGCCAACGGCATCCCCAACCGCGGCGCCATCCTCACCCTCGCCTCCGCTCACTGGTTCCGCCTCCTACCCACCATCGTCACCCTCCCCGACGGCTCCCCGCTCCGCACCCACTTCCTCTCCCTCGATGTCCCCGCTTCCGTCCCCGCCGATGAGGTCGCGGGCTTGCGCCACAGGAGCATGCAGGTCCGCAAGCTGAGGATCTTGCCCGTCGAGGCCATCGTTCGCGGGTATCTCGCCGGAAGCGGCTGGAAGGAATACCAAAAGTCCGGCACCGTCCACGGCATCGCCCTCCCCGCCGGCCTGAAGCAGTGCGAGAAGCTCCCCACCGGCGCCTTGTATACCCCTTCCACCAAGGCTCCCCAGGGCGAGCACGACGAGAACATCCACCCTAGCAAGGTCAAGGACATCATCGGCGAAAAGTACGCCGATAGGGTCGAGTCCCTCGCCCTGGCCATCTACAACGCCGCTGCCGCCTACGCCCTCGAGCGCGGCATCATCATCGCCGACACCAAGTTCGAGTTCGCCGTCGACGATGAAACCGACGAGGTCGTTCTTGCGGATGAGGTCCTCACCCCCGATAGCTCGCGCTTCTGGGATGCCAAGACGTACGAACCTGGCAGGGACCAGGATAGCTTCGATAAGCAGATTGTGAGGAACTGGCTCGTTTCGCAAGGCGTGCAGGGTAAGGAGGGCGTCGTCCTGCCCGATGAGGTTTGCAAGGCTACCGAGGAGAGATACAAGGATGTATTTTTGAGGTTGACAGGGAAGAAGTTTGAAGATGCCATCGCGGACAACTGAAAGCGTTTGAGAAACAAACGGGGTGTGAGGATGGAAAGGGCATGCTAGAGCCTCTCTTGATGGTTGGCATTGTTCTGTTTAGATTTATAACATAGATTTATATAACTTCGATGTCATTTTCTTGTGTGACCTAAATACAGGGGCTTTGCCGTTCTTTTTTAACATATCTTAAGCTGCGACTCTCAACTTTTCTTACCCATTGCACTTTTGTTCCCGGCTGCAGAATCCCGGTTTCTGGTGATATGCTTGTGGATATCTACATACATCCGGGCACACTTAAGACGAAACACTCACAACAACAACTAAGACGCCAATTCGGATCATAATTGGGTTCGTAAGTCTGTATTAGAATAAACTGACTGATGAGACCTAAACAGTGGATCTAACGAAACCTCTCGCACATTTCCCTTCAACGCCGGTCTATTCACCGTTGTTGCGCCGCCTATGAAATTCTGATGCAATATCCTCGGTACGACTGGGGAGATAGGCATCAAGTCGAAAAGGAGAACGGACAACAAGCAGAGACCAGAGCATCCATGGGGCCGCGAGGGTTGGTAGTTCACCCGCGAGAAGCATCCCGTAGGTTCACCGACAACGCCCTCTTTCCCACACAGACCCTCGGCTCCTTGAAAAAAAGAAAACCCGTTTCCTCAAGAGAGAAACTGCCAAATTCCCTTCCGTAAAAATGCAGATGCGTGAACAAAGGTGGGGAAAAAGAAAAAAAAAAGAAAAAAAAAATAAAAGAAAGAGAACAAAACAAGGCTTCTGACCCTCCGACTTTGAAACGAAAGAGAAAAGAACATGAAGAACCGTAAACTGTCCAACGCGTCTCCTTATGGAAAACATAGAGTGTTATTCCAAGTGCCGTGCCAGTCGATGCTTCGTAAAATCATGGATAGGAGGAGAGGGTAGCGTATTTCGGGAGGGGCGAGAAAGACTTTCGCCATGATAAGTAAATAAACAAGGCCCAGAAGAAGGGGGCCGTAATAATAGGATCGACATGGTGTCTCGCATGTACACGGGTTAAAAGGACGAGGACAAGGATAGAAAGAACAGCGCAAGGATGTGAGTCGATTGGAATTCTCCCAATGACTAGGCACGGCTGACTTGGCTTGCGCTCGTGCGGCTCTCTTCCTCCTCAAGCACATCACTCAGCCTCGTGGGGTGGTGGTGACGGGGCATGGATTCCCAGCCCGAGCCATATCCCGAGCCGGTGTAATCCGCCTGGTTCGCGTATGCAGCAGCCCACTGACTGTCGCCAGAGGTAGCAACCGCATAAGTGCCGGCCTCACTGGTAGTGGGTTCATAGTCCTCTGCAGACACCACGAGTTAGTTGACGCCTAACAACCATTTACACATGACGAAACAGAAAAAAAGGGCTATCCTAACCGAGAAAACTCACCTTCGCTGTAGCCAGCCTCCGAGCCCTGCTGGCCATAAGCACCGCTGCCAGGCTGAGACGCCTCGGCCGCCGCAGTTCGGTAGTAGCTCTCTGGTGCGACCGTGGTGGTGGTATGAGCGGAAGGAGCTTGGGAATAATCACCATAAGCTGCTCCTCCTCCCGAGCCTGATGAGCCAGGTTGTTCTCGAGTAGTCTCGCGACGACTAAGGCCGCCTCCCTGAAGCATAGGGACTACCTGAACACCGCCCACAATGGTAGGTTGGCCGGCCTGGAGAGAGAAAGTTCGCTCACGCTCCTCCTGCTCTCGTCGACCAAGCTCCTCCCAAGCGCGGCGGGCCTCCTCTTTCGAGATGGAGAGCTCTTTCTTCATCTCGCTGAGCTGCTTCTGGATGATGGAATTCGCGCTATCCCGCTCATGCGTCCTGCTTCTAGCCTCGTTGAGCTGATTGCGGAGTTCCTCAACCTGGCCTGCAAGCACGGCGTTTTCCTCGTGCGCTCTCTCGAGATCGGCTCTCGTCTCGAAGAACCACCTCTGGAACTTGCGCTCAGAGCTGGCTCGCAGACGCTGAAGCTCGACCACGGCGTGGAACAGGTTTGCGCCGGCGGCGGAAAGGTCTGTTACCTGGCGAGAGAGCTGCTGAGAAACAGGATCTGATTCGATGGTGCTGGCATTGAGCTCGAGGCGTCGAATCCAGTGACTTGTGAGGCCCTCCCACTGCGCAGAGAGCGTCTCCCATCGTTCGAAGGCGTGGGGGAACGAAGTTCGAGGTTGTTGCTGAGATTGCGATTGCTGTTGTTGTTGTTGTGACGGTTGCGGCTTAATGTTGGAAGCTGACGCAGCTCCGCCGAGCGTTTGCGCTCCGGGGTGTTGCTGCGTGTGCTGTTGTGGCCGCTGCTGCTGCTGCTGTGACGAGTGTGCAGCAGCGCTCGTGCTAGGAAATTGTGGTTGTTGGGGTTGTTGGGCATGGCCCGTTGTGGCAGAAGTTCGGCCGGGACGGCTCTGTTGGGGCTGGGGGGCACCCTGGTGAATACGAGAACTTCCTCTCTCAGGTGTTCTCGGCTGATCGTGTCGCCTTCTCGAAGGGTCGATCTGAGCGACGTTGTCAGCGGCGCTCGGCTGGGGTCTCGAACCGCCAGCAGCAGTGCCTGCAGTGTTTGCTGCACGGCGTTCTGCGTTCCGTCTCTGGGCTTCTTCCAAGGCTCGGGCTTCCTCCTCAGCTCGAGCCTGCTGCAGGCGCAGCTGTTCCTGTTCCATACGTGTTCGTTCCATCTGAATTTGCTCCTGCTCGGCGCGGCGCGCAGCTTCCCTAGCGTTGCGGTCCCGAAGGATCATACGCGGACTGCGAATGCCAGACGGGGAGCCGGTAGCCGAAGCATGAGCCGGGCGGGGCTGAGCAGAAGATACGTTGCCGTTAGATGTGGGCGGCTCATGGCCTCCTCGCAGGTCGGCCATGTCTGCCAGCTCTTCGGCAAGGTCTGGGGTGAAGGAATAGGGACCTCGGAGCGCTTCCTCGAGGGTAAATAGGATTGCCCTGTGGGTGCGCCTCGAGATTCGAAGGAGGGGGTGTGGGACGTAGTGGTCGTCCGAAAATTTGGAAGATTGGGGGAATTGTTGTCTAGACGGCGATCGGTCTGAGGACTCGTCGTCGTCGTCTTCACTAAGTTCCTGAGAAAGTTTTCGAGCTAGCCGACGATTTTTGTTCGCCTTTTTCCGACCACGGGCAGGAGCGACGGGGTCTTGGGAGAGCTCGGGAAATATCTCTGGGGAAGGAGCGAGCCGAGGCTGCGGCTTGGCCGTGTCGAACTCTTGCTCAGGCTCAAGCTCGGGCTTTGGCGCACGGTCGAGCTCTGGGTGAGGACTCGGAGTGGCTTCGAAGCGCGGAGTTCGGCGGATAGTGTGGACAGACGAGGAGGTGGCAGGTCTCTCAGGGTGATCGTAAGCTTGAGGCAGATGCTTCCGCTGCTGGCGATTCTCCGTGGAGGGAGTATGTGGGTTAATTGTGGCGGTCTTGCGGTCGCCGAAGGTAATAGATAGCCACTATAATGGCTTGATCGTGTTGGGAGGGTTGGTTCTCTACCAAGGCAAGACAGGTTCGAGGTAAGTGAGTTCGTGCCGGATGTCTCGTGGGAGGGAAGCACAGGCAGATGGATTCTGTAGGAGACACTGTTGTGAGATGAAAGTCCTCTGCAGGTCTGGAAATAGCAGGAATATGCAACAGGAGTAAAATTGATATCAGAAAGTTCCCTGGCATGCATTGGTACTTACATTGGTGACCTTATGAGGGTGGTTGGTAGTGATTGCAGTGATTTCAGTGATTGGGTGACAGGAGGGTGGAGGGTGGACTTTGTGAGGGCTGTTCCGAAGAGGTCTAGATCAAGACCAGGGTAGTGCACAGTGAGGGAGGAGAAGCACCAGTCCTCAGTCCTTTGAGAGACAGTTTTGGGGGCTGAGAAATTTAGAAAAGAGAGGAAGAGAGTTGGATTTTTCCAGGAGTTGTAGAAGAAAGACAATGATCAATATGACCAATATTGTCAATGTGGTGGTCGAAGCTGGAAAATGATCAAATGGTGGTGCGGTTCCTGGAATTCAATTCAATTCGGGTTGTTGCGAAAATCTGCGTGGCTGGGGTTGAAGGTGGTTGGGCTCGGATGTGGAAGTCCAATTCCTGACTGGTGCTGGTGGTTTTGGTGGTGCTGCCGCCATGCAAAAATGACCAGGAGCAAGCAAGCTTTGATGGGCGTGAGCATGAACCTGGAGCTTTGCCCACCACACAAATGGGACACAGCTGAGCTTTGTCCAAGCCACATCAACCTCTTGGAATTTTTTAAGAGGCCAGCCAGGGAGATGAGGGATGAGAGGTTTGATGACGGATTTAAAATGGCCTTGAAAAGTGGTCGCCCTTCCTCAATTGATCGAATGAGTTTTCTTGGAAGCTGCAACCATGATTTCCAGGGGGGGAAGGACGGACCTGAGAAGGGGCCAACCGATAACTGGGAGTTTTGAGGAAAGTGCGAGTGGGACAGCTCAAGTCAATTGCGATGACGGACTTCCAGTCCAGGTCGAGGCGCAACTGGGAGAGTAAGTCCGCCCCGAGGTTTGCGACTCGGAGTCAACGGTGAGGTTCCAAGTCGATGTGTCGCTCAGAAACTTGACGGACGTGGTGTATGAATCAGTAACGGAGAGAATGGGATTCCGGGCGCACCACACACTTTTCCTTCTCTTCACTTTCGCGCCGCATGCATCTTCTCACTGGTTGGAAATTCTTGAATAAATTTTCCAAGCCCAGTTGCGCAACCCGGTGCGCAAAACTGGTGCCCAACTCGAGAGGTCGGCCAACTTGCCCTGGAACTCCAGCGCCAGGCTATCTGCGAAAATCGCACCGGGAGGGCCAGCCCGGCTCAGGTGCCGACGAAAAGGACGCGAACTCGTCCTCCAAAAGTCAGCAGTAACCAGCAGAGCGAAAACAATCGGGGGGTCGGGATCGCGATGGGATAACCAGGACCATTTGGGCTGAAGGTAAAGTCCTGTGGGAGGGAGTTATTATACGCAAGGAAATTGACTTGGAGATAATATGGCGTCCGCAGTCACGCGTGTCGTGTCTATTATTCCTTTAATTTGTTTCTTCCTTTTTTCCCTCCTCCGAGCCCGTGCCATCAACGAGCAGGCAAGGGAGGGAGAGAGTTTGGTGGGAAATCAGAAGGACGGGGAGATGACCGCACCGTGAGATTGAAGTATCAGGACCAGGGTACGCGGTGTCCGGGAAGATCATACTCCACATTCTAAACTCCTCCCACGTCCCACGGATAGCATCAATGATGCGTGTATTACTGCAAATGGAGATGTGCCGTCCTAGTTTGTGCACTAAAACACACCCAATCCGTCCCACAGCCACAGCACCGAGCGCCGATTTCTCTCCAGTCCTCAGCTCAGGATAATGTCCGAAAACGCGGTGCTATTATTACATTAATTCAATGTCACGTATCAGTTACTTCCTGCGCGGTTGACCGTCGCATGGAAATCAGCTACACATGCCAAAAGAGGAACAGACCGACCCGGGACACAGGTTGCCTTGCATGGATCCTGGACGACTCCAGGAAAGTAGTTCCGATGGTCTTCATGATGCAGTATCTCGGGTTCAGCACCTGGGACCTGGCAGATGTTGTTGACATACACCTGCTGCCCTTGCACAACCTTTATGTGATTGACCAAGGACCGAACTCGGCACTTTGTGCAAACACTCAATCAAAGGCGCAGTTTCTTCTCTGGTTCCGTGGTCCCGAGGCTGATCAGTTGTCCTTGTCTCAGTTCCTGTCAAGGAATGGCCTTATCCTATCAGCACGAGGATAGGTGATGTACCAATGCGCAGTTGAGCTGTGCTAAAGCATGCAGCACTCGAATCACTGAGAGGCGTGAGACCAGCACCTGTGTGTCTCAGATGTCAAGCAAGCTTCAACCATCAACTATGAATAAAGTTGTACGAAGCTGCACCATTACATCAACGGCCCCGGATCGGTGACGGGTACGACTAGTCGTGCCAGTCCTCTGGATAGGGCAGACTATTGAGGGAACCAAACAAGTCCAACCAGCAGGGGTTCACGAAGACCTATGTACACTACTTGCCAGGGAGCAGGAATAATACTCCGTTACAATTATGGGTGCCTGTTCGATGCCCGATGAGATCTTGTGGGAACCCCAGGTGCGCTAGAGCATTCTGGTCGACAGGCCGAAAGAGACTCATTTCCAGAGCTCTGTGATCGCGTGGGTTTGCGCCGCCAATGCAAAATGATGACACGATCATCAGACGTGCGCGGAGAGGCCATGGTTTGGGCTTCCCTATCCTCGCCCACGCGTAATTTCAAGTAAAGTACTTACAGCGGAGGCATCTCCGGCGCATCATTATTAGCAGTGGCGTCGCAAGTGGGGAGCTGGGAAAAGAGAGGAGGCTGGGAAGCAAAAGTGCAGAAAAATTCAGTCACGGATACGTCGAGGCACCCTGGTCGCGTTGTCCAAAGATGGCAAGCGGTAGGCTTGGCTAACCAATGACATCTTGCCGTTTTTTGGAGAGCGATCAGGGGTAAATCCCAATGGCTTGGGAACGCGTCGCCCTTGCCTTCCAGGAACAGGAGGAACAGTCCAGAGGCAGTGCATTATGTCAGCAACACGGTTTCAAATTGACATGGGCAACTAGATTGTACCTCGGTACCCTCTCGAGCTGTGGATCATGAGGAAAGAACCTCAGCTGCGAGGAGGAATCCTAGATTTGACAACTCAAACACCGGAGCCATGGGTCAATTTCATCAAGCTCCCTCTAAGGGCTCCGTTAGTTGGAAGGTTGTCATTCGTCGTGCATCGTCGACGGTGCGGGTCGCAACGGATCGTTCCTGGCTTTGGTCCATTTTCCCCGGCCCAATCATCAGTCCAAGTCCACCATGTTTCGAAATAAGCTTCACCTCTCATTCCCGGCCAAATGGTTTCTCGGTGGGGAAATGGCAGCCCATCCATGGGATGAAGAGAGCGTTGCCTTTTTGCCATTGATCAATGATGTTTGAGAGGTCACGTTTGACTGGACAGCAATACCTTTGTAGTTTATGTTAGAAGGGATTCGTCACCTGGGAGCACTTGGGCAACTATCAATAAATCCATAAATCGTGGAAACAGACACAGATGTTCATTCGAATGCGATTCTTCAACATGACTACCCCCCTCTTACCGGTGCCTAGAAAATTAGGAAACGGAAGCACCATGCCATGTAGAATTGATATCATGCCGACCAAGGCTCTGTCGCTTGCCTTGTAAACGACCCTGTCAGCGATTGGCTTGTGAGAATTGCATGAGCCTCCCAGCTGTTAAAGATTGAAATCAATGCCCGACGTCTTCCTTCATATTGCCACATCTCTCTCAACAGCACTTTTACTCGATCACTCTGCAGGATGACCCACCTTAGGCTACTCTGATTGTCTCCCCTGTCTGCTGAGCTGTTATATAGACGTTTTCTTCTGGCCAGCGGAAGGCGAAGACTGGACTCATCTTCTAGTATAAGCAAGCTGTGTTTCATGGTGGTACACCTTACTGTGTACGACAAACAAGCCGCCCTTTCATCCATTCGATCAGCGAGCCTAAACAGTCACAATAGTCGCAGGTCTATGCCGCCTTGTTCCATCTCTTCGGGTGGATTTGATGTAGTGGAAAACCACGAGAGACTCTACTAATACACGACGAGCTACAACATCCTATACAAACCTTGTCAACCTCCTCCTAACGTGTTTCAAACTTGAATTCGTGAGCTCGGGGCCATCGAAGCTATCAAAGCCCTTCAAGACTGTCAGAGTGTCCCAACACCAGGGGCATCACTGTCAAACACTCAGCTCCGGATAAATGTCCGTTGGGTGGCACATTAAGCCCCTTTATTGACCTCCTCCATCGGGACAATAGGTGGGTAAGACACGGCACCGGCTCTACCAAGCTATGGTGTTTAGGAAAATGAATTCACCGACGCTACATGGGGAAGAAGATCGGGTGGAGAGGAAAATCGAGTACGAGTGGTGATACGCGGTCCATTTCCGGTATTGTAGATCTCCCGCCATCGACATCGATCAAGCAAATCGGCACACATTCACAAACAAGCAGATCCCAGGATTAACCAACTCTCCATTAATATCTAAAGCAAATCAAGTACTCTGTGATTTCCAGAAAAGAAACACGATACTTATCCCCACCCAACCCAACCCAGCCCTTGCCCAGTTCGTTAGTTGCAGACACCAACACGAGGCCTCTCGCATTGTATTCCTGCAGAGAAGAGGACTTCCAAACACTGCAAGATGTCACCCGGGGCTCGCTAAGTCTCTAGACTGAGGTCTGTGCCAAACATCCCAAGCCGTTCGTGTTGGCAGCTCGCAAAGAAGGAAATATGTAGAATTTGCAGCGAGCCACTTTACACGTACAGGCGAATTTAAGCGCGGGAGGGCAGGCAGGTATTCGATGTGTTTGATCCTTCCCCTCCTTTCCCGCTCCTCGAGAGGACGGTAATTAACTATCATGGCCTACTGGGCGAAACTGCCGAGTTGGAATAAATGATGGGTCAATCACCGCAATGTTTTTGGCCGGTTTGTTCTGGCTTTCTTCTTCTGTTCTTAAGATCTTGTTTTTTTTTCCGGTGATAGTCTGCTTGTTGGTATGGAGATGCCTTCGAAGAAGTCGACGACACAAATCCCGAATTGAAGAGAGGTTTGATACCTCGCGGTCCACCTGCCGAATAATAACAAGTGCCGACCGAGCCCTTGATAGCTACTCCGCGACGACTCGGGCGGACCGCGTCTTTGCCTAGCTACCGAGCTTCGATTAGATATTTGTAAACGGCGGTCGCGAGTTCAGGCTCCCCGATGCCCGAAAGATCGCCGCACACTTTATAATATTTACCGACTTAGAAAGTCTTCTCCCTGGGAATTAGGTCGAATGCCACTGGGATGGACGCCCGGGACGGCGAATCCGATCCCTCGGGTAGAGACTTGGTGATGGGACCTGGAGCAGCCCTGGCTGTCCACCGCAACCGGCTGTATGATCTGGGGGTTGCCGTTATTCTCACATTTACCTGCCTAACGACTGCTGTTGTTGCTCTTCGGTTGTTTGGGAGATGGAGATGGCGAAAGCTAGGAATAGGTAGGCGCCAAACCCTTTCGTAGGTTTCCCGTTGATACTAAGAGCGACCATGTTACTAGACGACTTGATCATCACCGTGGCAGTGGTAAGCTGAGTCCTTGAGATGTTATTGCAGGTGCTCATCTGTACTAACTCGGTCCAACCTAGCTCTTCTCCATATCCGCGGCAGGGCCTTTCTTCATGTGTAAGAAGACCGATCCATTCGATATTTTTCATGCTGCTTTTCGACGGCCACTGACAACCCTCAGTCCTCAAGACAGGGTATATTGGCATCCCGCACGAGAATGGATCACCATATAACGAAAGTCGAGGGCGGCTATTTGCCTTTGTCGTCGACATCCTCTACCCACCCTCCGCATCCCTCGCTAAATCCTCTATCCTCTTCTTCCTCCTCGGGCGACAATCCTCCTCTCGGCCCATCTTCCGCATCCCATGTCATGCTGTCAATGTCATCATCTTGCTTGCCATGGTGACCATACTCTTTACGACAATGTTCCAATGCCTTCCTATCCGGAGAGCCTGGCAATATGCGGAAGATGGGGGAGAGAAATGTGTCGATAGATCTCTGATAAGAGTCACTAGGACCTGCTTCGCCATGGCAGCCGATGTGGCGGTACTAGGTCTCTCGGGTTGGAGTTTCCTGTCAACGAGGATGGCGAGGAGTACGCAGAGAGCTATCCTGATAGCATTCATCATGGGGATGATGTGAGGCCCCCTCTTTGCTGTGGATTTAATGGCCCCTCATGGTAATCGAATATCTGGCTAACAACGTGAGCAGAGCTCTAGGAATCTCAACAACTCATCTTTATTTCCTTCTTCGGGAGGACTTCTCCAAGCCACCAGGCCAAGCTCCCCCCATCGTCTGGATAACGACCCCTATCGAGGCAAGCCTCATCATCATCGCCGCATGCCTACCAACCCTCGGTCCTCTCTTCCGCCGTTGGTTCCCTGCTCCTCTCCCACAACCCGAAGAGCCGGTATCTCATTCAGACTCAAACCAAGATCTATCCCACAGCAGCATCGTCATCAGTCACATTCCCAAGGACCACCCTTCCGACTCCAGTCTGGTACTGAAGCCTCTCGGCGGGTTCGGGTACACTGATACGGAGATCCGGCCGGGTAGTCGGAGGGTGGTCTGTACGAGGGGGATTATGCGGACCATGGACGTAGACATTGCGTTTGGGGAGAGGAGGGCGGAGGATGGGATTAGGGCGGCCACGTGGGGCTGGACTTAGTCTTTTACATTGTAGATATTGTTTTGATGGATCTTTTCCCCCCCGGGTACGAAGTATGATACAAGGTAGCAATGGTAATATATCAAGACGCGGGGAACGCATGATTCAGGCTTTGTTTACTTCGTCCTTGCTTTGGGGTCCCCATACTTCGTATACCATAGTGAAATGAAGTTAGTTAGCTCCCGCCGTTTCTGCACGACGCTTGGTTCAGGTTCTAAGTTTGTCGCGTTTGATGAGCTGCTCTTTTGCTTTTTGGCACTTCAATACTGATGGATCAGATAGATGTTGATCATAGGACCTAACAGGCATCTCTAGATATTAAATTACTCCCGACTCATCACATCTAATCACATACACCGCCCTCTTCTCACACTGGACGTGTGTAAGTACGAAGCACTGGCCGTTGGACACCAATCGATACCTAACCTCGGAATCATCCGGAAGCCCGGAAGCATATGAAGGAATACGGAGTAGATGCAGGAATATCTGGGGCAGGGATCGAGAAGAGCTTCGTCTTTATCCGGCTCGGCCGAGTATCCTAGCTTGAATATCGAACACAAAATCGAGAAGATGAGACCATTGGCAGGGGGAATACCGTGGTTTAAACTCGGAAGCGGTACTAGCAAAGTCTTGGAAATGGCAAGGTGTTGAAATTGCCTGCCCCGGGTGTGCAAGAAGAAACAGAGTCATCACGATTCATCTCATCTCCGCATTGCACTAATTTGGGACCTTGGCCCTTGCTTGATAAGGACCAATGATGAAGAAGAGAGAAGCTTTTGTTATGATTTCGAGAGAGGGAAATTCCAAGGTGAGAAGCTCCAGTTCCTAATCTTAAAACCTGACATCAGTTGCCTTTCTCCAAGGGCGCCACATCCTTGGTGAAAGAAAAAACACTATAGGAATATCTATCATATCACAAATCAGGTAGCACGAGATCATTGATCTTTGCCTCCATCACTTCATCATTCATGTGAACCGAATGCTAATTTTTGGTCTGCCAAAAAAACTTACCATCAAGCGCTCGTCGAGGTTAAGCGCATCCTGCTTGTTTCCGCACGGAAGGCAAACCAAACGTCTCGAAAACGAAACGAGAAAAAAAAAAAAAAACTGGGCCGTCATTAAACACACCGGATGCGTGACATCAGCCTCGGATCGTGGGCGCCAAGATCCCATCCTTCAGTTGACATATGGACGAAAGATATTAGTGAAAAAGGAAGTTCCTCCAATCTCGTCTACCGTCTCCTTCCCCGAGTAGGGACGCCACACAACGACGTCGTGTGACCCTGGAAGGTTGATATAAGCTCCAAAAGCCACCGTACGTTTTTTCCCCCCAGAGCTTCGAACACCAAGCCTCAGAGGGCCTAGTGGCTCCTCCCAAATGTTCTCTCTCACACCACGAACCCCGACTCTATCCCCCAAAGAGATAAGTTGAGAGAACAGACATTTTTCAACTGGAACGGCTCTGTAGTCCGTAATTAGTGAAACGCCACACAATTCTGTTGCCGTGTCATGGATGTCATGGATGTCATGGGGGATGAAAAAAGGATTCTTCCTCGCCTCATCTTCTGCTGCTGGGCTCGTTTGCCTCGTGATGAGATCCACTGCGGCTGCGGGGACCATCAAATCTCAGCTCGATTGCCTCGCATCCTAATCGAGTCGAGTCAGGGTGCTTGTCCTCCTCCTTGCTGAAGGCCGGCAAGCGGCTTCTCACAAACGGGCTACGGTGATTGCCGCGTTCTTCATCGCCTCATGCTTCGGCTGTGAGGAGGCAAAGTCGATAATAACAAACACACTTTCGAAGCTAGCAGTCACGCTTGCCGTCGAACTATCGTGGTTTCCATAGAAATCAGACAGGTTTGTACTAGTCTGAGGCTCTGGGGCCGCAGTTCGACGTTTGCTCAATCTCTTTCGAGCCTGAGGAATCCCTTTCCCCTCCTTTCTCCTCTTTTTTCCATTCTTGAGCACAATGCCAAAGCGGGTGTCACATCTGGGCTTGGTCCTGGTCCCAAGGAAGGGTCCAGTGGTAACACATCAAGCAATAAACTACTTGGATGCAGAAATATGGATGTACGTAGACTGTAGTGGATGATGGATGAAGTTGTAGGAAGTAGGCAGGGCCGTTCCCCATCGAATCGCAGCGACTGCCGGCTGAGCCACTGTCTCTGATACTGAAATCTTGCTTTTGCAAAAACAACTGTCTGTCTGCATCTCCCTCGATTCGCTCGCCTCCCCGTCTCTGGAATCGCTCAATTCGTGTGTCTGTAAACCTGCTTGGTCCCCTTTCTCGCTTTCTCAGGGTTTCCTTTCCTTTCTTTTTCTTGTCTTAGCCCAGTCGGTCCTTTCTTTGGGGGTGTGCGCTTTTCTGAGTGGGACGCTGGGGGAGTCACTTCTTGGAGACTTTTCTTCACACACACACACTCTCTCTCTCTTTTTTTTTTTTTTTTTTTTTTTTTTTTTTTT
>PGIR01000350.1:0-17861 GCA_002812735.1 Scedosporium dehoogii | reverse complement strand
AAAACCCACGAAGAAATCATGCTCATCTGCGCAAACTGCACCCTCCCCGTCAACGCATCCCTCTGCCTCACAAGCTCCAACGCCTTCTTCCTAACCGGCAACCAAGCCATCGCCACCCCCGTCCCCAAAGCCCACCCATTCGGCACCAGCGTCCATCCCTCCGCCCTCCGCGCATCCCCCTCCGCGGCCCTCAGCTCCGTCTCCTCGACGAGTTCGAGCAGCCGCTTCTCCAGCCTATCCAGGTCTTCCATGACGTACGCGTACATCTGGTACTCCGGCAGGAAACGCTGATAGTTCGGCAGACGCGTACGGCGGTTCTGATCGGCGAAGGCGTGGGCGTGGGCGTGGGCGTGGGATAGTTTGGAGCTCGCGCCGCTGCTGCTGCCGTCGAGAGCCGCGGCTTGGATGAGCTCGGCGAGCCACGTCGATTCGGTCTTGTACCAGGACAGGGAGGCTTTGACGCGGAAGTATTCTTCGTCGCTGTTGCGGAGGTAGTTTATGCGGGCGTAGACTGCGGCGGCGATGGCGACGACGAAGGTGAGGATGCCGATGATGTTGGAGGCTATGGATAGGGGGCTATCGCGCTCGTTCGGGTCCATGGCTGAAAGGGGGGGTTGTCTACTACCTCCCGGGGTAGATCGCGCTCGAGAAGGGGGTTGATTTGAAGACGCATCGCGAATTGTAGAGAAAACCGCGATGTGAGGACGTGGATGGATGCAACTACTAATTCCAAAAGTCCCCGTGCCTGAGCTCGACCCTGGGAGAAATAGTGGATCCTCAGTGACATGCTAAGTATCAGTGACTGAGCTATCACATGTTATTATGCATGCCAGGCAGGTATCTAGTACACATTCAGCTGGCGTTGAGCCTCGATCCAGGAACGAACCAGGATTCCTCAATGTACTTTGTATTTCTCAACGTCTAGCATCACGCATCGAGAGAGAGAACAAGATCAGGACACTGTCGACGTCCCAAACACAAAAGAGCATTTAGCTATCATAGACTGCCCCGTATATCTAAGTCTAGTACCATAATTAGAATTCCTGTCTTGGGTTCTTAATCGCTACATGTTTCTGGGGATCGGGATGTCGAATGGTGTAAGTGCTGAGATAGACTGTCGAGCTTTTGGGAAATACTACAGCCTCCAATTTAGCATTTATATTTCCAGTAATATATTGTATTTTTCTTGAGATCTCTGCTAGAAAGCCTGGTACTTCCAAGGTGCCTCCATCTAAGAGAGAAAGAATGATGGTGTCACGAAAGTTCTGCTCAGGGATCTGGACAATAGCAGCTCAATTGTAACAGCCACAAAGTGCAAGTGTATACAGGCATCGCACCTTCTTCTTCTCTCTATTCACCCAGAACCTTATCTGCATATCTCTGTCAGCCTTGCCACCTTATGGTGGAGGCTAGGAACACTACCTTCGTTCTTTTCCATTCACTATACACTCCTCTCCCAATCCTTAGAAAACCCTGCACGACTTCAGCATATGAAACCACAAATTCTGTCGCTGTATATAGTAAGTATTTCTGATACCTCTGGATTACTTTGAGTTGACAATAAGTGTTCTAGCCTCCTGCTTTGGAACTTCTTGAGCAGCTCCTCGAAGCCTAGAACACTGCCTACGTCCACGACATAAACGTCCTCACTACCCGAGTCCAGAGTACGTAGTCACCAGAAACCCTCCCTCTTGTTCTATATCCCAGTCCTCCGGAGACATCATCCAGTTGCAGTTTCGGACCATGATGACGAGTCAACATGAGGTGTCCTGCCGAATCCAATCAACGCTTGTGTCACCACCTCAACGCACCACCGCATCTCGTCCACGTCACTGACATGTCAGAAAGATATATTTTCGTAGTTCGGAACCCGCCGCCTCCTGTCACCATCCCCTCTCGATCTCCTAATACCTCTTGGGAAAAAAAAAAAAAATTCCCCCCTCGCTATTCGCGGCGTATCTGCTTCAAGGCTTTCCTCGAAACCACCAGCAAAAGAATCTTCCCCACATCATCCCTCGACATCATGACCGGCTCCGACAACTGGCGCCCCTACACCATCCCCCACTCGGGCGAAGGCGCAGTTCGGCGCTCCGACGGCCAATGGGTACCTTCATCCCAGGTCCTTAGCGCCCCTCTCGCTCCCCACCCGCACATTAACACTTCCTCTTCTCTCATCGCCTCCGGAAGCATGGCGACTTGCTCGGTCCCGTCCGCCGCAATGAATACCACCGCCACCGCTTCCACCTACTCGAGTTCGGTTCCTTCGCCGCCTGCCCCTGCTATCCCTTACTTGGGACCCCCGACTCGATGGGAAGAGGCTGTTCATCCGAGGTTTGCGCGTGATAAAGGTCCTGGAGCTCCTGGGGCCCTGCCGACGTTGTTGAATGGCTCGATTGGCATTAGGGGACAGGGAGGATCCAACTCTGCTGGGAGATGAGATTACGTTCGACCTCTATATTCTTTTTAAAGCTGTCTCTCTGGACTCCGACTGCTCAGACCTGTGGTTGATATCATCGGGTGATGCACAACGTTGAAGATTACACATCCTCAACTACAGTAACCTAACATGAAGTAGTCTTATAACATAATAAACCTCTCCTACTTCTCATGTAGCAGCCATCCTTAGGAAGAAATTAGAGAAAGACTCTAGTCCTCCATGGTACCGTATATGCCACTCCCCACTCCTTTCGCTATTAGAATTACAGCTTTCCAACCCGCTCGTTTCCTTCGTCTACTGCCCCAACACTTCCAAACTCGGCGAGAAAGGCAGCTATAAAGCTTTGGGATGGCAACGGGAAATAAACGCTTTCAGAATTCCCTACATATCAGTTGTGCTATCGCATAGAGAATCCCCCTTCTACCTCTCGTAATGAACATAGTTGGCATTGGTAGAGTTTATATCAACAAATTTTCCATACCGCCCCATGCCTTTGTGAAAGGCCGAGATGGCCCGCGCTTCTCGTCCGCATTTGCGAACGTTACTTCTCCATCACATCGCCCGGCCTCAATCGTCTAGTTCAGAGCCGTTGTTGGCAGCCATGGCAGCAGCCTCAGCGGCAGCCTCCGCACTAGCAGCCTGATGGCTAACGTTGGTTCGCCCCTCTTTAAGGTCCCGTGTAATAGATTCCATTTCTTTCATCGTCTTGGTCAACGTTATGTTATTCTTAGTAATTCTCTCAAGTGCTTGGTCGAGGACAGGCCTAGTAAGAGCGCTAGGATCGGTATTCTAGTCTCGTCAGCACCGCGTCGACGCCTTGAGGGCAGATAGGACTGCTCTTACGCATAAGATCTTGTAATCAGCCACCAAATCGTCCTCACAAGCTGAGAGGACCTCTCTGGATCCATTGAGCTGCTCCCAGGTAATGCGGGAGGTTCCCACACAGGTCTCCTCATTGTCCTCGATGCACTTGACGCACTTGGGGGCAGAACCTAAGCAGTGGTTAGATCTATCCGACAATGGGCGGTGAAAGATGAGGAATATAAGCTTACTGGAAGTCCTGTGGCATGGCCACTGAAAAGACTTGGTGTACGCAATCTTGTACGCGCAGCCAGTGCAGGGAGGATCACTTCTAATCCATGACTCCGAAGCATCAGGCCAGAATACCTGTTGCGCCTCCACATTATTGTTGGAGGTGTCATCTTGTTTTCCATTTTCTAGCCCTGTGGCATCTGTTTCCTGGGTAGGAGTGGAAACCTCTGTTGTTTTCTCCTCAGCACTGGGGACATCATCTCGGGTAGGGGCAGGAAGCCCAATGGCTATCATGGCAGAGACCAATTCATCCGTTGCTTCCGCTAGAGCAGCCATGGCAGCTAGGAGAGGCGCGACATCGTTTGTATCTGGACTAGCCATTTCTAAACCGAGATCGAGCTTGTCCTTAGAAAGAGTTTCAAAGGAGGGAGTAATACGACTGATGATATGATTAGATTTAACAAGATAAGAAAATGGTGAAGGGAAAGATATAGTAAGGGTGAAGAGACGAGGGGGACAAGTCAAAGGTAAATATAGAAATCTAGATTTTGTATTTGTAGATAGATATATTTGGGAATGTGGCCTGGGTTTCTGTGTCTGATCAAGCACTTTGTAGAAGCAGGTGCAAGCAGAGGCATCTAGCATCTAAGAAGTGGAATTCCAAGTGATCAACCATGGCTAAGTTTCCAAGCACTTCCTCTCTTTGTTGTAGATGGACCTGACCCAAACCTGCACCTTCCTTGCGCTAGTATTTGCATCTAAACAAAGAAGAAAGAAGAAGCACACACTTTAACTCCCAAACACATCTGGTTCTCTGGTACGTGGCACATTCCAAATCATAACACACATCAAAGTTGCCTCTGCGACTCCATTATCTCCTGGTTATTACTCAAGGCACTTGCTTGCGTACATCTAGACATCTTCTCCGCAAATCCAATCCCAGAAACAGCGTGGACTAAGGACATCGCAGTCGAAAAAACAGAATGAGGTATGTGATACCATCCTCCCCATTGGAACTCTAAAACGAATCATTCTATCTAATGGATCAATGATTCTTAGCTCCCAACCCAACCCTCATCCCGGCCAGCCGAGTTCTGGCCCCAAAGAAACCCGCAAGCGACCATCGAGTTTCCATCTGGGCGACTTAGATGATACAACCGAGACTCTTGCGCTCCCCGAACGACGAATTCCACCCTGCCTGAGGTGTATCGATGATTTTTCTACGAGCCAATTAGATTAGAGATGCTATTGGTCGTCGGGTAAGCAGTGATCCTTTATGCCTTTGCCCTCTCGAGAACATCCCTCTTCTAACCAGCGTCTAGACTCTCAAGGAAAATGCGGTAACTGCTATGGAGGGGATCATGCTTGTTCCGACCCTCCTGCTGGTGCCAACCAGGCAGTCCAGGCTTTCGTCGACGCCTTTCTCGACTACGAAGCTAAGAAGTCTGAGACTACTACCTCTCTTGTTAGTATCCCTCTCTACACCTCAATCCTTATTCCCCAGTCCCCTTTTGCTAACAGCTATAGAATCTAATCCTCAAAGCCCAAGAGGCCAAACGTGCCTGCGGCGGCGGCGCCCCCTCCGTCCAAGACTCAACCGGACCATCCCCCCCAGCCCCAACTCCCTCGAAAGTTCGGATCGTCTCGCAAACCCCACACTCGGAGCCCAAGGGAACTATCCAAGACCTCATCAAGGCCCTCGTGGAGTCTAACAAGAGCGTGGCGGATGCCCAGGCGCGTCTCGCTGAACGCCAGGATAGAATTGTACAGACGCAGGTGCTGCTTTCTCTAACTCTGGACCGCCTTGCTCGGAATCAGGAGGAAATATTGGAGGTTCTGAAGGAGGTTCGTGATGCTTTCCGCGGTGAATGGAGTTCGCCTGGCTCCCAGGGTTTTGAAGAGGAGTAAAACGTCCTTGAGTGTAGGAGTGTTGTGTTGTTTGAACTCTTTTTTTGAAAGGCATGGGAATGTGTCTTCCTACATGGGACTGCGTATTATAGGGTACTACTTTCGAGGCCAAGTATCTCCAGCAATGTTGGCACCAGCTACGGAATACATCGCTTGACTCGATTGGCAACACTCTCTTGACTACATCACATCCTTAGTATTCCACGACAGCCTCTCTCCTTCGGGGCAGTTTCATCCTCAGCTCCACCTCGAAAGGTCTACAGCCTAGGTGGTGGAAACTGTGATGATGGTGAACAGTAGTAATAGAAGAAAGGAGGAGCCGAGGGCATAGCTGCTACCGAGCAGGAAATTGAGCCAAGTCAGAAGATAACTACTCAACTCGTCCAGGCCGAAAAATTGAGAACGCTTCCAGGCAGACTGATCATTCATTCATAAGATCTCTAGTCTACATTCTGCCCTGCTCTGCTTTCTCCATTTCGGGAAACCAAGTTCCATTCAACTTTCTGCTCAGCTGCATCCTAGTATGAAAGGCCTCCAAGTAGCTAATCAGAGAAAGTAGATCCTCTACTATCCTTCAAAGAATCCTCCTCTGAATAAGGATACTTTTCAGGCATTGTACAAAAATCCAAATCCCCTCCTCAGCTAGCTAGTACCCCATTAGTCCTTGTCTGCGTATACGTATGCCCTAGTTCTTGCCCTCATTCTGCTTCTGAGCCATCTTCTCACGAATCTCCCTCAAAGCCTCAAGAATAGCCCTCTGAGCCTTTTCAAGGCTCTCCAAAAACTCATCGTTGGCAATAGTATCATACTGGTGCTGGTGCTGGTCCTCATCCTCATCTCCAACAAAGGCAGCCTCAGATTCCTCAGTCATAGCAACAATGCCACCAACATGTTCACCAGCCTCTCCAATCTCACCCTCCACTTCAGCATCATTGTTAACAGAACCAACATTTGCATCTAGGCAGGCAATGTAGGCCTGCATACCAGCAGCCCTGAGAGCCTAGTAAACCACATCAAGCATCAGCATATGAGTTTTTTTCATTTCCAAGCAAGGGAGGGTTGGGAGGGTGACAAAAGAAAGAGCATCAACTGACCTCGCGGGCTTCTGTAGTGTCATTCTCCTCATAATAAGAATACGCATGCTCAAAATCATCAAGAGCAGGCAAAATATAATCAGGAACGTCAAAGCACTCCTCGTGGTTCTCCTCACAGTTAAGGCACTTCTTAGTTGATCCTGAATAAAAAAAGAAAAAGAAAAAATTCCTTAGAATTAGCATTGATGCCTTCAATCAAAACTCTCTTTATATCCTTTCGAAAAAAAAAAAAAAAAAGAAAAAAAAAAGAACACTACATACCCTCGGCCACATAGCATTCCTACTGCAAGAAGGCTAACGAGTATCGGTAAACACAGCCCATGCAAGGTGGGGTGCGTCGGACGACCCTCACCTCGGGGCCAGAGGTTCCAGCGGTAGCCTGGTGGTTAGCGCCGGGATTCTGCTGCTGGCTGTTGCCGGCGCTGGTAGAGTCCATTTTCGGGGGAGGAATTTCGAGATGGAATAAGATTGATGGTTGAGTTGGGTGGGTAATGATTTTTTCCGATAAATGATGGGATGGGGTTGAGGTGTGCGGGAAGAAGAGAAGGAGGGTTTGCTGTGGGAGAAGGGGAACGAACGAAGAGGATATTTTCAGCCAGCGAGACGAGGGAGATCGTAAGGAAGGTGCGAGAGGGATCTTGGGATGGTTCGATGAAGGGGAAAAGGAAAACGGGTTGGCAAGATCACGACTTCTACAATCGTATGGCTGGTCACTAGGACTTGGGCTATGTAATATCCATGAAGATGGCTGGAGAATAAAGACTAGTGTTTCTAGAAGAGCATGGGAATCAAGATCGCTCATTATGCTTCTGCTTCTATATAGATAAAACGAAAAAAAAAGAGAAAAAAAGAAAAGCCAGACCAAAATCCCAATCTCGCTCTTCCCACATGCCCTATCTATCGCTTCATCAAGTCAACAGTAAACAAACCATAATCAACATCAAAGAGGAGAACAGGGACATCAGATCCGTAGCCTCTCCAGTGTATCCTCAAAACAGAAACCCAGAATAAATTTCCATCGTCTATAATCCAACACATGCCATCTTTTCCTCCGTTCACTCCCTCTTCCTCCCCCTTTCCAATGCATCCGCAAACCGAATGCCTCTCCTCTCGGCCGGCGGCACCCTAGGGTTGTCCTCTTCGTCACTGTCGCTATCATCAGCGTGGCTCGTCATACCCAGCGCCGCCTCTCGCCGTCTCCTCTCGGCGGGTGTCTCTTCATCCTCATCGTCGTCGATAGCGGTTGAGCTCGAGAGGCCCGCCACCCTGCGAGATTGCGGCGGCACCCTGAGGCCCGAGGACATGTCCGACTGGGGGGTAGGCAAGGTGGTCGTAATCTTCGGACCCGGCCCCCCGGCGGGTCCTTCCTTAGGGGTACTGGTGGCAGCCGCAGACGGGTCAGGTGCATCCTGGGTGGCCAGTCTCTTGACGGCAAGGGACGCAGAAGATTGAGCGACGACCTCCTTACGCGTGCGAGCGTCGAGCTTCTGCATCTCCGCGATAAACGCCTCCTTCGTCAACCGTTTGCCTTCGCCGCCAATGGTGAAACGGATGTGACGGTCATCTTCCTCTTCGCCGTCGTCGGCCTCAGTCCTGCTCCTCCTCCTGCCACGTTCAGCTGGCTCACCGGCAGCGGGAGAGGCAGCTGCGGGTACAGCCTTGCCCAGACCGATATACTTCAGTCCTTGACTCATGAGATCATTGCTGGGGGCGCCAGGCTTGTCAGAGGGAAGCTCATAGGTCTTGATGACCTCACCATCGGCATCTTCCACAATGACCTATAGATGGAAGAGTTAGTGAATTGTAAGTCTCAACACAATGCGTACGTCCACCAAGGGTAAAGGCTTACCGTATTTCCGAATTGGAAGGCACGCGCAGGCTCGTGTCTCCGCTCTTCCTTAGACTTTTGCTTCCTCTTCTCCATCTTCTGGCGGTACATCTCATTCATCTTGCCTTTGATTTGGTCCATAGACCACTTTGAACCTTGGCCAGTAGTACTTAGCTTGTTGTTGAGTGTCTCCACAGCCTCTGGTGTCAAGATTGGGCCAGGTGTGCTTGGGCTTGGGCGGTCACTATCATTTTCGGATTCGGCAGCGGCACGCGCTTCCTTTGTATCGGTGACACCGAGTACGTCACCGTCGTTATCCTCGAATACAATCTGGTTGCCTTCTTCAAAGGCAGAAACCTTGAGAGTCAACGGCACTTCCTCCGCTTCCGCCTCGGCTCGTGCGGTCTCGGCTGCCGTAGGTGTGCGGTTCTCGGTATCGCTAGCTGCTAGAGAGGTTGATTGAGAGGCCCTTTCCTCGGGGGGCACTTCGCCCTCTAATCCTGGGGACACAACGCTCGTTGGGCTAAGCATATCGGAAGTCCTCTGGGTGGGGAAAATGGCAGACTGCTCAACGGGGCCACCAGGTCCAATGCCGTCATCCCACTTCTTCTTCTTGCGACGGCGGGACACGCGAGACGAGGCCCTGCTCCCGTTTCTGCTTGGTCCTTCTTCGTCCCTCTGGCGACGTAAGAAGTGGCCGGGGAGACCGATTGGAGGCAGGGTACCGGGGGGCAATGTGGGCATCTCTTCTCCTTCTGTGTCCGACATGGTCTTCATTTGAGACCTAGACTGCGACGAGAGCCTCGGCAGCCTATTCATCCACGAAGGTCCATCCTCGCCACCTTGGGTATACGACATAGTAAGCGACAGGGTGTTGATACGCTTGCCCAAGGCAAAGACGGCAATCGAGGATCCGTGAACAATAATGGACGAGATGACCATGAATGTGACAATCGGCCAAATTAACCGGATGAGCTTGTAGTTGGGATGCGTCTCGGGCGGGAGTTCCGGCTCGGGGACGCTATCGCCAGACTCCAGCTCACCACGAGCCAAAAGGGCGACGAAGATGGCGCCTACGCCGATGGGGCCGAAATGACCTGCGAATAAGGCTTCTCGCCAAGTTTTTATATCCGGGATCACTGGCTTCAGCATCAGCATGATAGGGATGCGACGGAAGAAGATGACCAAGAGGGCAATGACAACCAACTTCCAGGCAGATAGGCCAATGTCGGTGTCATTGTAGTCCTGCCAGGGGATGATGGTACCGAGGAAGACGAAGTACGACAAGTTAAGAAGGAGATCGATGACGTTAGAGACGTGCGACTCCTCCGTCTTCTCGGAGAACCAACCATCGTTGGAAAACCCCACACCAGCGGCGAAACCGACTAGGAGATCATCGACGCCGAGAATACTTCCAGCTCCAGCGCAGAAGAGAGAGAGAACAAAGTAGAACACTAGGAAACTCTCTCTGTCAATCAAATCCCGCTCCTCGGAGAACTTGATGGCGTGTCTGGCAATGTACCCGACCATGAAACCAAAAAAGCCACCAAATACACACTCGTATAGGATAGTGTAGCATATCCAGTGGAAGGTGACCGGACCGGCCTTCAAATGGCCGGAGATCAAGTACAAGGCAAGATATACGAATGGGAACGCCATGCCGTCGTTGCATCCAGACTCGGCGGAGAGGAGGTCTCGAATATGCTTGGGTACACGCTGGGCGAACTTGCCCTTGCCGACAACGGACGATGCGAGGACGGGATCGGTAGCGGTCACGCAGGCAGCGACGACAAGTGAATCCAACCAATTCAGAGGAGGCACCATCCACCAAACAAACAGGCTGGTAACGAGCCAACCAAAAGTCATAACAGGCACTAGCAGGAAGATGACGGATCTCCAATGCCGCTCCATGTAGTACTTTGGCAATTCAACTCCAATGGCAAAACATTGCACGACGAGAACGATACGAGAGAACTCCAAAGTGACAATATCTGTATTGCCCCATTCCAGAGGATTGATCAGGTTGGCGGCGTGAGGTCCGAATATCACGCCGATGAGGGTGGCGACGGTGGCTTCACCGATGTACATGCGCTCCTTGATAACGGAAGAGCAAAGCATGAAAAGGGAGGTGAAGCCACCCAGAATGATGTAGACCAGATGCGATCTGGTGATGGAAAGATGCTCCCACGCCATTGTGTCGGCGGTTGCAGGGGGTATTATAGTATTATCGCAGAGCTGTCTTCAATATCAGCGATAAGAGATCTAGGGAGGAAATCGAGGAGACAACGTATTGCGCCCTCGACACAAGCTCAAAGAATCGCGCCGCTCCTGTGTTTTCCAACTAGGCGGCGCTGACCTTGTCCTGCCCAAATCCTGTTCTTATCTCTTCTTAACGAGGCGCGCCAAGAGGAAAATGCTCTCGGTTCTTAGCCCTGTGTGTGAGGCGAGACGTCAATGCTTGTTCGCGATCCAGCTAGTGCAGGCCAAGGCTGGAGTTCTGCTTGGCAGGGCTCTACAATCGCCCCCGTTGCGCAAAGAATGGTCCTTGGCAAATCTTGGATCTGGGGAAAGCTCTTGCCAAGGAGCCAAGAAGCAGAGGGCCAAGACTTCAAGGGGAAGATAATTCCCAGCCAATTGGGAATCTCAGCAAGCGCAAAATCAACGTCAAGCGACAGATCGGGCAATGTAAATATCGCAATCGCCGAGGACGGAGATAGAAAACCGAAAAAAAAAAAAATCGAGGAATCGCGGGGCTCCGTCCGGCAGGTCTTTGGGTGCTACCGGACGGCCTTCAAGGGGAGGTATCGTCGAAGCAGGGAGTAGGGCGCGGCCTAATAGTATTCATAGCAGAAAAACTTGCAATTGTTAGCATCAATGCGTCGCGACATCTCTGGGGATGTTGTTTTGGCAAATCTTCTTCTTTTGGGGCAACGGAAGCGAGGGGGGCAAAGAGGAATGACGATGACGGCGATTAATGAATTCCGGCGCGGAAACACCGAACAGAAGTGCGCATCATCGACGGCACTAGAGATATGGGATTTATGGGTTTTGCTCACCTCGGCATGTGTTGCGCAGTAGGCCCATTGACGTTCCGGTGTGTCGACGGGAACGGGAAGATCGAAACAAAATCGAGTGGAGATGGCCCAGGGTTGTTTCGAAGATCTCTCTGCTCTTGGAAGACGGGAAACAAAGCTCGGCCGAACCGAAGACGGAGGGAGGCAGGGTTGGAGCTATACTTAAGTACTTCTTCTCAACACGAAGATGAGGGACGGGCTGGGGCGAAAATTCTAACCATGAGTCGTTAGCTTGATGCTTATAACCAGTTCGACCAACCCGTCGGCACCTCACGACGCTAGAGTCGACTTAGCCTCCAAGGTGCAAGGGTCCGGAGACTGTTAAGATTGTTGCTTTGTGGTGTGGTGTACGAAGTAGTATCTTCTGGAGACCCGAGATTGAATGTTTTGCTATGGGAGAACTAATTGGCTTGATGCGAAGTGCGCGGATGGATCCTAACGCACTACTAGAGGAATGATTGACACTAGATTGATACGATTGTCTGGGGGAAAACATCAAGTCTACAAGGGAGAAGGAAGTACTGAGTCGTGGCAAAAGTATTCGAAGTATCCTTGATGGATCAATTGGGTCACAAACTTGGAACTATACGACGGGAAGTAATTACCAACATCTCGACTCCCTGCCCTTGGCTTGGCGAAGAAATTTTTGCATTGCTCTTGCCCAAACATGATAGGACCCTGGACAATTGGACTTGCTCTTTCCGCGGTGGCGTCCCCGGTGACTTATCAGAGCGCCCCCATGTACCTTCCCTTGATGGTCCAATCGCTCAACTGCTCAACCGCACGGCATGTGCTCACCACGGAGGGTAGGTGCACCCTTGCTCTGGGTAGCGACGCGGAGGATCACGAGCCAATCTTTTCATGCCCGCTCACCTCATCTAGGAAATTCTTGCCACGACCATGACTAAACCTCCAATATTCCCACCTCGATCTGCTTTTTTTTACCCTCCTTTCGTTGACGATTTTCTGCACCTCGAATAAACTGCAAAGTGACTCACTATTCTAGGACGTGACAAGATTGGCCCAGGTCGAGTTCAGCTCCGGGATCAACGACGACGGATCGCATAACATCCAACGACGAACGTGGGGTATCACTCTTTACCGCCACACGATCTGCCTCTTATCGCTGGCGGGCAGGTCACATACCGAACCATACTGACCGTCTTACCGGACCTCCTCGCACGCTCGAGCACACAAGTGCCGGCTGGACCATCTCGTTGAGTTGTTTCTGCATTACAAGTGCCATAATTTCTTGTCATTCGTGTGGAATTAGCAATCACACATCCATTACGGACACTTTCGTCGGGCAACTAACGAAGCAGCGGACGATCCAATCTTCGAACTAAGATAGTGAGGAGGACATTTGACTGGCCAGCCAAACAAACCGAGGCCTGTTAAGCTCATCGCCGGCCCGGGTTTAGGCCCCGTAATATCACACCCGCCGTCCTACACCAGCCACTCGTTCCGAAAGTGAGTTGGACGGAACTACAAGCCATTGAGATTTATCGTTTCACCCGTGACAACTTTACCGTCATTCCGCAGTTAGAAATGTCTTCGAAATAGCAAGGTATTGACCCCAGCCACACACAACCCTTTTGGACATCTAAATCTTACTTCTCGGACGGGTGTGCCCCGCGGTGAGCCGTATCGTGTCCGACTCTATCTAGTCAAGATGAGAGACCAAGGACGAAAACTGAAGACTAAGAGACCACGCTTGTAGCCGAGCCGTGGAACGTGCTGATCAATATCCGCTCCCTTTGACCGAGGGCATTTTCAGCTTTGTATCCCTTTATTCCTTGGCATTCACGCCTTCGAATGTTCCAAACTCCTTCCCGTCCTGCTTACCCGTGTGATAACACCAATCACACGCGCTTCTTGGGCGGGATATCTGGCTCTTTCCAAGGGCGAGAGCCCAACGCGCAAAGGTTCTAGACTTCCCACGAAACCCGATGCTGCAAGATGCAAACAATCCGACATCATCATCATCTCTCTCTCTCTCTCTCGGTTCCGTCCACGGAGCGGTGAAATGGACAAGCTTCCCACCACCCCCCCTCCCTTTTTCATTTCTCTCCCTACCGCGGACCAGGTTCTCCCTGCCCGCCAAGCCCAACTACCAGTCAATAAAATTGCGGGCCCATACCCCCGGAGTCTCCTATCGTGCCCAATGATCCCAACGACCCCCGGTCAAAGGGATGCCTATTGTGACAATTCTTTTTTTTTTTTTTTTTTCTTCTTCTTTTTTTTCTGTCTCCTTTCCTTTCGTGTTTTTTTCCTTTTTCTTCTTCGGACCTCATTTATACTTCGTTCGTATCCGCTGAGGAGAGGACGATGCGGGAAGCGGGAAGGCAGGAAGAGGGACGTGCTTTGGCGCACATGACAAAGAATGAGGTCCGCTACTTTTAACAGCCGCAACGCGCCATTGCCCAAATCCATCCCACAATGCGTCCCCCCGTCGAATAGGACCGCAAGCCGATAAAAGAGTACCTCTACGGCGCTGCATGGGAAATGTTTCCCCCCAATTCTGTCCGTTCCTCCCGTAAACCCCCGTCGGTTCCTCTGTGAGGTTCATGGGAAAGGGAAAATTTTCTTTCTGCCGACAGGAATGGAAAAAGGAAAGTCCAAGCATATCGTGCATATGGGGTGGAGTTAGCTCCAGAACGCCAACTCAAATTGCAAATCCTCCCCCCATGCAAAAACGATAATCATTTCAACAACTTTCCCTCTCTCTCTCTCTCTCTGTTTCTTTTTTCTTTCCCCTCGCAAATTCTCCAAGTTAGCGTCCTTCCTTCGCTCTCTGAAGTACTCAGTGCGTTCATAATAGGATATTGATACTTGTATACTTTACCGACCCCGATACAAGGTAGTAGCGGGAGTGGAAACAAAAATAATGCTATTGCCTCCAAAATTCTGAAATCTGTCAAAAGAAAACTCTCCTTCTGAGATCCACCTATTAATGCAAGCACGGTAACGGGCCCTCTCCACGAAATTTTCCTTTGCGGAGTGCTTCGTACGATGGAGCCAACCTCGGCGCTAGGAGCGGAAGGTGGGGTCGCCGTCCGGGGAGAAAGAAGGGGAGGGGGGAAATGGGGCAGACCAGGGGTCGACTCCGTTCCGGATATTAGCATGTCCGGGTCTCGCCGCCTCCACCCGGATGCCGGGAAGCTGTTCCATAGGTCCTTAGAATGGCGTAGGGCGCCGTTTTGTCCGCCGTGTCCGAGATTTTATACAATTCAGGCCTTCAGGACTCCAGGAACATTTTGTTCTTCAACGACGGCGAAACGCTTGCTTGTTGTAATGAATCCATTGATGCTCTCCTTCATTTTAGCAGCTCCCAAGCTCTGCGTGGTATCAAAATAGCTACAATACAAGAAAACCTCCGTAGTAGTCGTACACGTAAAGGACCTCTCCTCAATGTTCCCAGTCTCCACAATCGGGGGCCTCACTTTTCGCGGCGTCCCAAACCCAAAACGTGGCAAATAACCCAAGCCGCCTTGCCCCTTCTTCTTTTCGATTCCCGTCTATCCCCGACCCAGATGAACCTCATAACAAAAAAAGAATGAATGACGACAAAGACATATGAAAAACCTTGATGCAAGGCGGAGAGGCAGAAGGGCCTCACTGCTTTTTGTTCCATGAATTCCGCCATGATTTCAGACCACTTTCTTGTGAATCATTTAGACATTAAACGCAACCCGTTTCGTTTTCTTCCTTCGCAATAGAACTCGCAGATGTAAAACAAAAGGAAAATGACATGATAGGTTCATGGTGTCGATTCGTAGTCGAGGGACGACTTATTGACCGAGAATCGCCGCTATGCCCACGAGCGCCGCTAGTAACACTTGAGCGACCATAGGTTCGACGCGAACAGAGGGCGACGCAACGATATCGAAGGGGCTACCGCCAGCACCCTGCGGACGATTAAATTGGTTTCCGCTCTTCCCATCGCGGTCCTTGTTATCCTCGTCGTCGTCGTCATCGTTATTGCCCGTCTGCTCCGGCGGCTGAGCATCATCCGTGCCCTGGCCTACATCACTGTTAATGGGAATAAAGGTGAAAGAGGGAGCCACAACCAGGGATGTTGGGGTCGTTGGGGTCGTACGGCTCTCTCCTTCCGAAGACGTGGGCGCGTTCCTATTCGCCGTGGTCGTGGTCGGCGCTGCGACGGGCGTCGACGTCGTCTGGCGAACGTTGTTGCGGCATATTATGCTCACGAGGTTGCCGAGGAGGGTTTGGCCCAGGAGGGTGTCGGACCTCGCGCGGACGTTGGCGCAGTTTTGCTGGATGCTGGTTTGCATCGAGGTGAGGCCTCGGACGCAGGCGGCGGAGCAGGTCTGCGTCTCGAAATCCTTCTCTGTGCAGCCGGGGACGGGGGTCTCGTAGATTCGGAGGCATTGTTCGGGGATGGAGTTCACTCTCATGATGTCTGCTAGTGATCTTTCGGCCGAGATGGTCGTCGATAGCAGTAGAGCTGCTAGAGCGAAGCTCAGGAGAGGCGATTGCGTGCGACGCTGCATTGTGGCGGACTGACCGAGTTGGCTAGCTAGTTGAAAAGAACTGAGAGGAGAAATCGCCCACTCCCGTCGGAAATCAAAGAAGAAGGGAAGCTTCCTAGGAAATGCGTGGCCTATAGGAAGCGACGTGGCAGATAAAACCAAGACTCGGAATAGGCGGACACTCGGTATCAGGTTGAGCCGGTTGAGTCGCACGCCTTTGTTCAGGTGACTGATCGATTTCCGTGTCGCTTCTGGATTTTTCAATGCTGCAAGCTGGAAATAGAAAAAAGCTGAGAGTCGCTAATCGCAATCTCTTACTCCCTTTGTTCCCACCAGAGAAGCAGTGCTGGTAACTCCCAAGGCTAAGGGTGGCGTTCCTGGATTCCGAAACGCGAAATGTATCAGAGGGCGACCGTTGGGGCCGTGTAAGTGAAAATAGGCTCACAACGGCTGATCAACCCGTCAATGCGGCTGTAGAGTAACGTCGATCTCCAATCGAGGGATCTTGACCCTTGCACAGGGAATAACGGAAGAGCTGAGTGAGGAAGAAAAGAAAACAGAGCTTCTGGGCAGGAATTGAAAGGTAGAGAAGTGAGGATCCCGAATATTAATCAAGATCGACCGACTTAATGCCTTGAAGGTCCGGGTTTGAGGTAAAAGGAATGTCTGACGAAGCTTCAGCTAGGCAAAGGCGAAGCGGAGAAGCCTAGAAACCAATAGGATTCCTCCTGATTCCTCTTGATGACACTGGAGATGCTGCGAGGGTTGGTGTCGCTTGCAACACAAGGGCCGGAGAGGCCGGATCGATTCAACTTCTCTCACTGAGCGTCTTCGTCAGACGTTTCAATCGAGAGGAAGGAATGCGTGTTGGTAGTTGAAAATGGGCTTTTTCGTTAAAATTGGGTATGGAAGGATGAGGCGAAGCGCAGGCCGTTGTTGTTGATGGAGATCGGTTGAGATTAAAAAAAGGCGAAGCGTCAGCTGCACGTAATCGTAATGCGGACTGAGAAAAGCCCCGATCGAGATTAAATATTATTTTGAATTGGTTTGTTCTGTGATCGTATGGCGATGTTATGTTTGTGTTGTGGTTGTTGCTTCCCTTGAAACTAAAGAGAAAAGAAGCAGAGGAAGGAGCGTCTTTGATGTGTTGTTCTGAACAAATGAAGCAGGCGTGAAGGGTGCGAAAGAGCAATCGTGTGATGATTGTGGAGGACAAATGATATAGATTATCAACACCAACACCAATATGCACAGGCACCAACAAGCAGAGTCCGTTTGCTCCAGAGCAGGCGGGTTTCAGATAGGATTGCCTCGGGATCGAGCACACGGAAACCTGTTTTTCGCAGAAATTCGAAATCGGCCCCTTTGCCTTGGCCCTCTCTCTTGGTGAGTGCGATGCTTGCCAGCGAAAGACAAAATGGCCAGATGTTGGCTAGGGCGGGCCGGAATAGGCAACGATCTGTCCCCGTTCCCCGTTGCACCTGGGCAATGGGTGGATCGCAATGCTTAAGTGGGTGCGTCCAGCGCTGAGAAGGTCGTCGTTGAGGGATCTGTGAAGCAGGTCGAGTGGGTTCCCGCAGCAAGGATGTTTTGGGGTCGTTCGGCCGTTCACAAAGTCATAAGGACCGTCGGGAACGGGGCTTTGTTATGCCACGGATGGATCAGATGGATACCGCAAAGTGGGCACCCTTGTTTTAGATCGTGGAGAATCTGGGAAGGGAGATGATGATGGGCAAACGCTGCAGACACGAGAAGGAAGAGGAGGGTCAGACCAAGAAGTCGGGTTTTTGTCGATGGCGATGAGGGGGATCAAGTAGTCTTCTGCTCTGGAGGTCTCGACTTCGGACACCCCAAGACCCAGGGGCCCGAAAAAGAGGAAAAAGAGGAAAAACCAAGAAAAGGGTCCATTTTCTGCTACGACCGCGGTTCGCAACTTGGCAGTCAATGGGAGACCATCGCCAGGTGTTTGCGACGATCAGTTGAAACATTCGGCCG
>PGIR01000349.1:0-17932 GCA_002812735.1 Scedosporium dehoogii | reverse complement strand
AAAAAAAACGGGGAAGAAGAAAATTGAAAAAGTGAGAGAAAAAAAAAAAAAGCGCGATCCACTTGGTAGGGAAAACAAAGCCGGGGAATGCCCACCTGAGGATGACATGACCCGTTGTGATAAGACGGAACGGATTTAAAGTCGGCGCTTCTCGACCACTAGTTTCGAGAGGATTTATGCTAGGTGTGTGTCGGTTGTGTGGGTTGTGTAGGTTGGAGGAAACCCGGCGGCTCTGGAAAAGCGAACCCGCCGACCACTTGGACGAGGACACGGAATGGTGTGTAAAACGTGGAGGAGTGGTAGTGGGCGCATAAAAAGACGGGGTGAACGAGGTTTGGGAGAGCGGTTCCTGGGACAGCTGAGCTGGGCTCGGGTCCGGGGGCGATCATTCAAACGGTTCTGGTACCAACAGGGCCGAGAAAGGTCGCCGAGTAATACTTGTACTTCGTAAGAGCGGTCATCGTGAGCTAGTGAGTGTGCGGTGATGGCTGTTGGCAGAGGGAGCATCAAATCAGATTGATCAATGCCAACATGGACTTGTCCTGCTTCGTAGGTTCATCGCCGAACAGCAGAACCTTACTTCGTACCTGACTCCCCCTCTTTCACTTCTAGAGTGCATCAAGACCAGTCGTTGGCCTCGTTGCTGTCAACCACTTCACAGGGCAGCATCGCTGAAGCCGGGGGATCAAGGCCGAGTGAATTGGGTTGTGTAGCACAATGCAGCCCTTCGGCTGTCTTTGGACTAGTGCGCAATAATAATGCAGCGAATGCTGCCCTGCGAAGGATGAAGCATTGCGTCACACCAATAGCAACGTTTTGCGCTGCCACGACTCTGGACACCACTGCTAGCGACCGCACCAAGTTCCAACCCACCAGACAGGGACGGGACAACTTCATGACCCTTGAACCCATCCATACGTCAAGAGCAACGAGTCAACTGCTAGTTTGCCCCACAGGAGCTCCATTGATCGATTTGACGGATTCGATTTGGACGTTGTCAGACCGGCATCAATCGGATCTACGACGGACACTACATTGGATACCTAAATTTCACCTCAGTACTTCGTACTGAATGGAAGAAATAGAAAAAGAAATAGAAGAAATCCGGCTCTTATGGAATTACGGATGTGATTCCGGAGGAGACGTACTCCGTAAGCGGTCGTCTCAACTTCTCGTCGCCAGTTTCAAAACACTTCTTCCCGAGGCCGGATGGCGGGTCAAGCGACATATCATCGTCACGGAATTTACTTGGTATATCTGGTCGTCTTAAGCGTCGCTCGTCCTTATCGTGGTCTGTTTTCTGTTTTCTGTTTTCTCCCAGTATGGGTTGGGATTGGGAACCAACGCGCGACAGGGTTCAGGGGTCCATCTCGCCACGAGACGAATGACGATGTGTGAGGAGACCCAAGCAGAGCTGGGCTCGATGCAACATTGAACCTTGACGGTCTCCAAATTGCCCTTGTCCTGCTCCCCCTCCCCCACCTCATTGCCCACCTTTGCCCACCTTTTGCCCCCATTTGGGATGCAACGTCGGACGGCGTCATCTCAGCACTGATGTTCCCATTGTGCGTCGTGCCAATTCTTCCTCTTTTGTCACTGACCATCTGCCCACCTGCAAGTCGCAACTTTAAAACTCGGAGAGAACAGAACATGAAGGGATGAAGAGATTTGGTACTCGTACGAAGTACGTTGTTGGCAAGTCGAAGCATTTGACGAAATAGAGTCCGCATAGTAGCATGGAGACCTTGGAGATTTTGTAAGGGCTCGACCACGCCATGCCAGGACAGGACAGGACAGGACAGGACAGGACAGACCAAACATCATAGCTTCTGCTCTGTCTTGTTTTTGCTAGTACTTGGTACATATGAAAGTATCAGTCCTTTCGTTATGGTCAAGTACTTGCAGTCTTGTACTTGGTACGAAGTAGTCTTGCATCAATCAATCAAATCCTGGTAATTACGACATCATCAGCACCATCACAACAGGAAAGAGCTATGCTACAAAGAGAGAGAAAGCACTCTGTAATACAAAGCATTATTTACTCCCTCCGTTGTCCTCCTTTGCCCTTTCCAACTTTGTGGATGATCTGAAAGCGATCTGGTCACACCTGCCAATTTCGCGATTCAACTCTTTGGCCTCTTCTTGCCTGGTTCCTTCCGATTGTCTTCATTTGCCCTGTGCTCAGCTCTCTTCTGATCTCCTTTCATCTCGGCAATTCAGTTCAAGCGTCTCGAATCTTCGTCGTCTCATAATCCTCTCATAATCCTCGCTCTTCAGCTCCATCGATCTCTTCCTCTTCATTGCAGTTGCCTTGCTCCAACAAGCGCCGGTCCACGTCAGACTGGTACCCAGCTCCAAATTCGATAGTCGGACACATCAAGATTTGAGCGCATCAATCCCACCCACCGTTGCTACTACCCTGGCCAGGCCAAGCGGTGCACCGAAAGCCGAAAGCAGGAACGACCCCGAACTGAAAACCAAGCAATTCTCGCCCAAAGAAAAGGAAAGCGATTCCCCACGCTGGCCTAAAAATCCCCTCAGCTCAGCTCGAATTGATTCCGTCCATCAATCGACGTTGAATATTAATTTGCCTTGCTCGCCTCAATTTGTATGTTCGAGACACCCGCAACAGCAACCCGCTCCAATTCAACCAATTCAATCAATCAACTCTCCGAAGCTGGTCGCCCCAGCTCAGAATCCAATCTATTCGTTCTATTCCTCAAACATTCGTCGCCCCACACAATTGCCCAATTCGACCAAAACGTCACTGTCTCGGTCCCTACCATGATATGATCGCAGGGAGGCACTCATCCGAATAGCCTCGATTAAATCCCCTGCCTGTCGCTCGCCTCCGACTCGGCTTCGGTGGGCCAAACTCCGCAACACCGTCAACACGCCAGCGATACTTCCCCCAAGACCCATAAACCGTTAGCCGACTCAACACTCTGTTTCTAGGCTCTAGACCTTAGCGGAGAAAAGCGGCCCTCTCCTCTCCCCCCCGAAACCTGAACGCCTCGTGCTCCTCCTGTCCTCCCACACCAACTGCCGCACATTGCTCATTTCGTTCGCGCGAGCTACCAATAACCTCGCGTGCCTCGCCCGTTCTTTCGCTAGCCATTAGTGTTGCGCATTTTTTGCAACTATTGAGCGATTGACAGTTTTCGTTTTCCATCTTCTTTCGCACCCTTAAACCTTCAACGAAAGGGCCCAGAAGCAAACCTAATTCTACGACAAACCGACACACGACCTTCCCATTCGAGGTGTTCCAAGAGAGTCGTGGTTGAGACACGCACGGCGCGGAAACATTCCCCAAGAAGAGCTGCAGGAGACCAAAAAAGCAGCTACTCGATCCTCCTGGACTGAGCGAAAAAAATTGAACGTGCAGGAGTGGCTTGCCTTACCTACACCTACCCACTTGGACCAGAAAACCCACGGGCCAGGGTAGACCGCCCATCTCAATACATTCCTTTTCAGCTCCGAGACCCCCCTCACCCTTAAAATAAGGTCCGGCTTCCCCCCCCCCCAAAAAGGCAAAATTACTCTCGCACCACACAACCACAGCCATGCTCGATCCCCAACTGCGAAGAGGACCGGTCGATTCTGCAGCCGTATACACCCACTCGCGAACCCGAACCACGTCTTCCAACATATTTCCCCCGGCTTTCCCCGTACAAGGCCCAGTACCCGTGCATCCTAGCCACGCCATGCCGCAACAGAACATGCCCTACTCACGACGGTCCCCCTCCGTCAACACATTCAGCACCTCCTCGACCATGCCTCCCCCCGCCGCCTACCGAACCTCGCCAACGACCGACCTCCGGAGATCAACCTCTTCTCGATCGGGCGGCGCGAGCCCCCGCCCTATAAGCTATGTCGCTGCTCTCAGGAGGCAAAAAGGAACCGTGTGGTGCGACCGTGCCCAGCCCGAAGATCCCGCTCTCGCCGCCCAGATGCGAGCTGCGAAGGCCAAGGCGAGCCGCGCCATGCTTGGTACCCCGAGGTTAAGTGGTGGATCTCCCACTGGCAGGACGAGCACTGGCATCAGCACCACTGGTAAGGTGGCCGCCAAGATCCGCCATCACGGAAAGCCCACCGTCGTGGGCTACGCTTCCGGCGAGAACCACGTTGGCGTCGGCGGTGTACCCCCCAGGTTGAGCGCTACCGAAGTCGAGGGCGAGAGCAGCGACGACGAAGACGGCATCAACAAGCTACACCACCGTAGGACTGGAAGCAGCGGGCGCAATAGTGTTGCTAGTGCTCGACGGAATCTCGCATACCGCACATCCGGCGGCCTCGGTAGTAGCCAGAAGCAGAGGAGTCCTTCCGGCACCCCCGAACGCGCCGGTAGTCTTGCCGAGGACCAGCGACAGAGTACACCTACTGCCACTACTGCTGCTTTCACACCGACTATGACCGGTCCTTCGGACGCTGCTAGTGCCAAGTCTCACAGCACCAGTACTAGCGCGGAGCGTGCGGACAACGTGGCAGACCTCGAGGCCGACACGGCGCTAGCGAGAAAATCGAGGCAACACTCTGCCCTCGTGCGGGAGAAGAGTACTAAGAACCCTACGGACCTCGCGAGGAGAGGGAGTGTCGATGAGAGGACGATGACGCTGTCGGCGGGCCGTTTGTACATTGCGAACCCCGATTAATCCGTACGATCAGTGAACGGAAGCGCTTCTTCCATTTCCTATTCTCGTCATCAGCGACCATGAGCGGTTTTCCGCACTTCATATATACCATCGTTTTAGATTTCTCGTCCCTACGGCATTCGTTATTTATCTCTCTGCGTGGATTCGACGCCTCTCCTCGACGGAGAAGAATCTTCTCTCCCGGCCAAGCCATCTCCCCATCATTCTATACCCTCGCTCGCTTTGAGCTACCCGTCGCAACACTCGCTTTTTCACATCTTTTTTTTTCTAATTTTGTTCTTTGTTTCTTTTTTTGGCAGCGTCGTCTCATATAACAACTCATTTGAAGCGGTTACCCACACCGGCACAAGAAATGCAAGATGTGGGAAGGAGCATAGAGAAGGAGATATGGCGGTTTTTCTGCGTGCGCGTGTGGCGTACTTTTTTTTTCCATTTGTTATTTTCCATGATACCCACCAAGGAAAAGAAACAAGAGGGAAGGGATTTCGGAAAGAGAAAAAAGGAAAGGAATTATTAGTGGAGGATATTCCCCCCTGGGTTTGACCCCCAACGTCGAAGAGGACTTGGGGCGGGTTCGTTTTCGAGCCACTCACCTGCTTGGCTCTTTATAACATTCGTTTGGAGTATTGGAGCCTCTCGCTATCGTCGGCATACTTAGCGGTTTATTATGCTTTCTTTTGTTCGCAATTATTTATGTACTCTTATGGGGAATTTACATCGAGATGATGCATGGTGTCCGGAGAGAATATGACTTTACATTCGTTTTGAACTATTTTTCTTTCTATGACTTGATCTGTGTGAGTTTGGAGACTGGCATATTTTCAAACATGAGCTGTTCCTAGTGAGAAGGATGCTGAGAGGTAACGAGTAGGTGAGCTGTGCTGTAAGGGGGTGTAAGGGCGGTCGAGAGAAGCCGCTCTTGCTCTTGGGCTGATGGAGAAGATCTGCAGGAAAGTTCTTAGTCACTCACCACTTACGGCTTGAATATCACAATATTTCCGCGACCCGGATACTTGCCTTGATGGGCCAGGTTGGGTAGTGGAGGAGGCAACTGGCGTATGGTAGTCTTCGGGTCGAGACTGGGAGCCGAGGAGACGAGGGTCTTGGACCAAGAAGCACTTTGATGAGCATGAGGGAGAGGCCTGATTGCGCTCTTTACCTACACATGAGGTGGGCTTTGCGAGGTCCTCATCATTACGGCTCTTTTTGGCCGCGCACACAAGTTGGTAGACTGCGTAGCCTATTTAGATAGGTCTTATCGTTTCGGCAGTGCCTCCGAATCTTTGACCATGACCGGGCTCTGGTCCACAATACATAATGGTAGCCGTGAAAGGCCCTACTCTTCCAGGAGAAGCCCTGCTTATGACGCAAAGTATGGGATGCGGACGATAGTTTTTAAAGTAAGTCGTTTAGTTGCCCCTAAAATCTAGTACGTCTAAGGAGACTGACGACGAAGGTGTGTATAAACCCCCCCCCCCCCCCCCCAACTCTATCAACGGAGCAATTCATACCACGCTCCTCAATCTATATGACCTCCATTGGTCTCCTCCGTAGGCCTCCTCCACAGGTCTCCTCGGCAGATCTTCTAGCTCGAGTCTGGGGGCGGCGACGGCGGCGGCGGGTCGCAGGTCGGGCATTTGCCTTCAAGGGTTCCATGGTCAATGCCCCAGGTCGCTTCCGGACAATCAAGTCCGCAATGTATGGCGCCGTAGCGCGCCCTGTGCCCGCACCCTTTGTGGGTAAACTCTATATGCTTGCACATGTCCTAGTGTGGGAGATTCATGTTAACTTCTCTCCCGAGCAAGGTAGGAGAGCATGGTTGGGCTCTAATGTCTTGTCTAATCGTCACTTACTGCTGGCCGTCTTTATATATCGTAAACTGGGATAGAGGCCAAGGAAGTATAGTAATATAGAATGATAAATCAAGTAGATTCGAAAAGGTCGGATAAGGTGCTATCTCGTGGTTTGGAACAGGCTTTGGTCGAATGGATGGGATGAGAATGATGCTTCGAGACACCTTCCACCTCCGTCACCGGGGAGGGATATGGGTGATTTTATATACAGTCGCACCCTTTTCAAGCCTCGAAAGCGATCTCGTCTATAGTCGCAGCAGGTGATGGCCAACGATTGATGTGATGAAAAACGCCAATAGACGAACCTATCCCCACTTACATGAATGTTGGTCGGCTTCAAGATGCCATTCAACGAGCTACTTTTAGCAGGCTAGCAGTTGGCGACAGGCATCAGTGATCAATTCGAATCAATTCAATTGACGGGTCAGTCAGTTCCGTACCAGGAAGTGGACAATTGGTGTGAGCGTCGCCGGGGCGTGGGACAGTCAAGCACTTGTCGGTCTTCACCATTGATCAAGCAGCCAGGCGATTCACAACCGTGACTGCGTGACTCGAAAATCGAAATTCGCTACGAACACGAGCAACGTGTCGTGTTGTCTGTTCCGATTTTGGAAGCTCGTCTCTCACAATAAAGGCTCGTCTATGTACCAGGACGATTCGCTGTTCAAGATTATGAATTTCGTCCGGCTGAGGAACCGCGAGTTTGTGGGCTTCATGAATACAACGCACAACGTCACGGCGAATCATATGCAGTTGGTCAAGGTGTCGAGGTTGATATTAAAAGGCCGAGACCAGGTGAGCCGGTTCAGATGTTTTGGAAGCCGGCTAGAGGGCTTATTGCCCAGAAAATCAACGATTGTAAGTATATGATTCAAGACCTCCCTCTCCTGTAGGCTGTCAACTATTCACATTCACTGCTCTATTCTCCTAGGGATTGAGGACTCAATTCCCACCCTGTAATCATTCATTCTATTACACAGGAGAGCAAGGCCTAGTTAGCGTCTGAAAGCAGTTTTGATTCAAGTCTGGTCTGCTATTACTACCCTAATACACGAAAGCCTGGTATCACCATCCCGACACCTCCCTAGTCTGGATAGCAACTTGATGAGAAAAAAGAAAAGAAAAGACAGGAAAAAGAAAAACGCGTGAAGGCTTAATTTGGCGTGCACATGAGAGGGAGCCCGATGCTCACCCACCAGACTCTTCTCATAACCTCTCCTCTCCTCAAGCCTGAACCATAATACCCTAGTGTTCGATGTTTAGCTCCGAAAGCCTGTCAACACATGAACTCGAGGTGATTCTTGTAGTATTTCTCGTGGGTCGTTCGTGGTTGTGTTGGAGATCTCGACCTTGTTTGTGACGCGATTCCGGGTTTTAGTGGATCTCGATTCGGGGCCTCATTTGCGTGAGCGAGCGATGGATCAGTGATCAGTGATCAGTGACGTAATATTCTCATTGGGATCCAGGATTCCATATCAAGGTCCAGGTGTGTCTAAGGTGTCTTAGCCTCTTCTCCCACCATAGAGGTCACATTAACCGTGAATCCTAGTCCAGAATCCCTGCCTAGCTGGGAATGTACACAACCACAAGCTCCCTCGCATGCACTCTCCTCACTGAATCCCTGAAGAGATCATCTATCTTCCGATCGAGCCGGCTGTCCCCCGGGAGATGCACGAAGAGCCGCGGCGACTCATCAGGCGGCCTCTCAATACCTTCGGGAAGGTACACGGTCCGCGTCCCCTTGGAATGGGAGGCATAGAGGATGTAGAGTCCGTTGAGGACGTCGTACTCGACAACGAGGTTGGCAGACTTCAACTTGGGCATGGCGCCGATAGCCCGCGCAAAGGCCGTGAACAGCGGATCGGACACCGGCGTATTAAGAACGGGTCGAACGTGGCGATATTCGTACTTTTTATAGTCAGACCTGCCCGACCACTGTTCGCCTATGTGTGCACGCGCCCCGTCGTTCTCGACGGGGTGGCCGTATCCCGGTGGCCAGCGCGACGGTTCGCCGTGCGGCAGGGGTTCGTCGGACGGTTGGCTCGTATGCCCGCGGGAGAGCCACTGGCCCGAGGGCGTATTGAGGGGCATACGTATGTTTATGTGCTCGAGGAATTCCCAGTGCGGCAGTGGCGTTTTCTCGGCATCTTCGTCGTCGGCGCGCCAGAGGAGAGCGGGGTCGACGGTACCGGTGTAGTCAAACTTGCGTAGGTTCAGAGAGATGTTGCGCATGACGGCACAGAATGGATTATATGTGAGTGGGTAGTTTACGTTAGGTAGGCGCTGCCTGTGGCCCCACGAGTAGTTTTCGGCAGCGAATGTCAGATACTCTCCGTTGGGGAAGAACGGTAGCTTGCCATGCTGACCCGCTGGGGCTAGTAGTTCGATTGCGTCGGTGCGCATCTGATTGAGGAGCGGCACCCAAATCCTAGGTTCGTAAAACCTCCAAGAAACGCCGGAAACGTTCGGGCAGAGTTTGGAGAGCCGCACCTGGGTCTCCAGAGAGATATGCAAGGGCTCAAAGCGGCGGGGCCTCCTGAAATTTCTGATAACGCACGTACTGAGCCCGTCGACGCAATGTAGGAGGGGTAACCGCAGGTGTTTCTCAAGGGCGAGGTACGCGTATTCAGGACTTCGTACTGTTTCCCGCGACTCACGTGGAGAATAAGTGGCCTGAATTATAAGCACAAGCCTTGCCGTGGTTGGGGTTGTAGGCCAAGTAGCGAGTATATTGAAGAGACGACTGATGGCGTGTGTGAAGCCGCGATTGTCGGTCTTCATGTCCTCTGTCGTCACATAGTCGCCCGTACCATCCGTGGCTTCCTTGGAGGGGGTTTTGACGTGGGAGGGGAGCTCTATGGTGTAGGTGATGTATCTGATGCATTCAGCGCGGCGGCCGGTCGTTGCGGCATGTGAGAGAATAGCCATGGAGACGGAGGAGGCGGACTCCACCTCGATTCGCCGGAAGGTATGACGCTCGACAGTGTTTCGCCAGGCGCGGGAGACAGTGGCTAGGAGTGGCCAGTGGGAACGCGGGATATCGCTGAGGATCATTTCCCGGATTTCGGGGGGCAGGCGATCCATGGTGAAGAGGAGGCGGTTTATGGGGCTATGGATTTTGGTGTTTGGATCAAGTTTTTGGATGTTTTGGGAGGAAAAACAAAAAATCGCTCAGGTTAAGCTGAAAAAGACGGTTTATGTTGGTTCAGGGAGGTGATGTGATGAGGGAAGAAGGGCGGGTGACTGATGTCCTTTGAAAGGGGAGAAGAAGAAAGATGGTGAAAGAGATCTGAAATATATCAGGGCATCAATTTTGTTTTGTAAATTTTGCCTAGCTAGGACAAGTTAGTTGTTTATATATGATTCTTAAATCTTGAACAGGAGCTAAGCGTTCACTGATTATTGTCTACAATCTGCAATCTACAGCTCCAGCAATTGCTCGCCCCCTCCGTGATTCATCCGGGATACCGGTGGAGCAAGGCCCGTTAAGGCCCGTCAGACTCGGCTTTGCTCCGACTGGCTGGCAACAGGTGGAGCGCAATGATAAAGATGATTACATAAGGGCATCATGGTACTTTAATTTATCCGAGGTATAAACGCGTGGCCCAATCAGAATCCTAAGCTGGAGGTGGACCCTGGACACGCGAGACACGAACAGGGTCGCGTAAAGAGCAGAGCGCAAATGGACGGCAGGAACGAGCAATCGCGTCGAGAAAGAGCAGCATTTCACAGACCACGCAAGACATCCTGGAAGACTCGATTGAGGACGAACATCGAGAACAAGCTCTGCTCACCCATGCCATCAATTTTCCTCGCACTTTTCGAGACCGGATATTGCTTCTAGTCTTGGAGAAGGAGTCTCTTGTGATCCAACTGTTCAACATCTCTTTTCATCTGAATCACCGCTTCTCACCAAATTGGCCAGATCTCCAAATCCCCTATCTGCACCGTCGAGCTTCCTTCGAAACGCACACCAATCCATTCAATCTCCAACAGCCACCGTTGCTCTCACCGAAATTCAAAGGAAGGTGCCAACGAGGCCAGGCGGCAGCGTATCATGCCGCTTTTAGAAATGTCTCCCAACGTGCAAGAGGTGGAAGGAGCGAGGCGGAAAAGGACCCACGAGGAATATTCTTCAGAAGACGTTGTCATGAACGACGTCTCCTCGCTCAAGCCCAGCGAGTCCAATGGCGTCATCAATCCTCCTAATCGTGAGTACCCTTCAGCCCAGCCCAATATCCTTTTTCCTTTTCTTCTTTTCTTCTTTTCTGTTTCCCCCACTTGGGACACCAACTGATTCAAGACAATTTTCTTCCTTTGCTTTCTAACTAGCGCTTCTTCCAACTCCTCTAGACATTTCGATCCGGTCTCCTCCGCGCCAAGGAAGTCCCGATTCATTAACTGACGCCGGAAGCATCACTCCGCCCAGGCCCAGCCCTTCACCCAACCCCACACCCACCAAGAACAGAGCCACCTCGCCGAGCCCTCTCCCGAATCCCATGGCCCCCGGAACGAGTCCGACGCCGAAGAATGGCACCGCCGATCAACCACCCGCCAAGCGGAAGCGATTAACAGCCTCCGAAAAGGCCGCCAAGGCCGAGGAAGAAGCGAAGAAGAAGAAGGAAAAGGAAGACCTTCGACAGCAGAAAATAGCGGAAAAGGCCAAACAGGACATGGAGAAGCAAATCGCCAAGGCGGCTAGGCTAGCCGAGAAGGCAAAGAAGGACGCCGAAGAGCAAGAGGCGAAGGCGGCGAAGCAGCAGGAAAGGGAAGAGAAGAGGAAGAAGAAGGAAGAGGAGGAGCGTAAGGCGCGCGAGGAGAAGGAAAAGAAGGAGAGGAGTCAGCTTAGGCTGCAGTCGTTTTTTAAGGCACCTGCTACGCCGAAGAAGCCGACTGCAGCGGCGCTGGGTGCGGGGGATGGGCAGGCGAAGACGGTTGGCACAACTGCTGCGACGACAACGACGACACCGCGGAAGAAGCCACAGAGCGAGTACGAGCGGATGTTTCAGCCTTTCTTTGTCAAGGAACATGTGCGCATGGCGCCGAGTTCGTTACCTATAGCTGATACGGAGACGCTCGACGCCAAGTCCAAGATTCTAGACGAGTACGTGTTCGGACAGCGAGGCGTCAACGTTGCCGTAAAACCGTTCAATCCTGTCGACACATTCCATCTCATGCAACGGCCGAAACGCACAGGCAGGATGCATCCGCCCGTGAGAGCCCTCGTGGAAGAGCTACACAACAACTCGAGCGCAGACGCCCTCGCGAAACTACGATCGATCCCGATGAAGCTTCTCTGCTTCCGACAAGACGTACGGCCGCCCTACTACGGCACTGTTACCTGCCTCCCTCACCAATTTGGACCCGTACGTCTTCGAAGAGCAGCGCGACGGCCAACACAGCGGGTCCTCGATCTCGAATACGACTACGATTCCGAGGCGGAATGGCAAGATGACGAGCCTGGCGATGATCTGGATGACATGGACGAAGAAGAGGAGGACCTTGAGGACGAGGATGATATGGATGGGTTCCTTGACGACTCTGAGGATGCGGGCGTGGCGCGGCGGATCTTTGCGAATACCATGGAGCCGGAATGTACGGGGCTTTGCTTTGAGAATGCGCAGGGTGTTGGGCCAGTGGCTAGCATGCGTGCGCATCGTATGGAAATTATTCTAGGTATGTTGTCCAAAAGCCCTTGAAAGATTTGGCTCTCGCTCTCTTTTTACTAACAACGATCTACAGGGAGCCTCGACCAAAGCTGCGGCATCGATCCCTTCTCGACACGATACTGGGAACCCGAACCCAAGCCTAAGAGCGCCGCATCAAAGGGCACGATGCCACCCCCCACAATCCCGACCAACGCCTTCGAAGCGTTAGGCACCAAGTCCGGAGCGACGACGGCGACGACATCTACGAATACCAATAAGGCCTCCGGCGACGCGGATACCAAGACGGGGAAGACGCAAGCGCAGATTACGAAGCCGGAGCTCTTGCCGGCGTTCAAGAAGGCGGTGATTGCGAACCAGAAGCTGAGCAAGATGGCGATCGTGGAGGTGTTGAGCGTGCAGATTGATGGGTTGACGAAGGCGGAGGCGAAGGTCATGTTGGAGCGTGTTGCGGAGAGGAGGGGGGCGGGAAGGGCGAAGGTTTGGGAGTTGAAGGATGGGCAGTGAGGGGTGAGGTCGGTGAGAGGTGATTCCGGCGGGGGAGCCTCATGATGGCAAGCGTCTCGACTTCATTACATATATATATATATTGATGGCTTCATTTTCTTTTTAATGTTCAAGGGAAGGACTGGGGAGTATAGGGTTTCATTTCTGGTACGTTCACTGTGCCAGGCTAGCTGCCTACTAGATGTCGTACTAGAGGCTGTCGTTGATGCATTGCAGCGGATTAAAATAAGAGATGATTTCAAAGCAGCGTGTCTTTCCTGTTCATTTTATATGGCTTTTCCTCTTGGTGAGAGTGACAATATCTGGCCCAGGAACAATTTGAGGTTGTACTTGCGCCAGAGCCCAACTTAATCCAAGACATTGAAAATGCCACGAAACTCAGTGAAAGGCACCAACATTCTCCCTTGCCCAGCATCTCTCTACTCAGATGCTAATGCCGCATCAAGACTATCCAGCAAGCGATTACGCTGCTGGCCACTTCTCATCATGACGCGTCGACTACGTTCAGTCATGAAGGCTGGGTAACACAGACGTAACTGTATCGACCTCCGCTCTTCCTGCGACTTAATCGCCAACCAGATTGCTAACTTTAGATAGGGTTAGCGAATGGGCTTTTAAAGAAAAGGAGGCAGAAATATTGGCGACGAGAGGTTTAGGTGAAGTCGCAGGTAAAGTCGCTCTCTCCAGGTCTAACGGGGATGTTTTTGGGCGATCTCCATGAAATGCGGAGAAGGGAATGCGGAGAAAAGAGCGAGTTTGGGCCTGGGTGAAACAATCTCAATGGCATTGAAACAAACCCAAAGCAGCAGCGGAAAGCTACCCAAGCACAGGCGGGCGCTGGACATCTGGACCCCAAACGCAGCAACGCAGCCCAAGGAGAAGGCCAAAAAGTGTTGAGGAAGCGAAAATAGTGACAAGTGGAGAGCACCTCCCCCCCTCCGTTTCACAAACAATTGCATATCTGGCCGCATAATTTGTTCTGCTTCACCTTCTTAGACCACGAACTCTGCCATTTTCCCGGGACATTTCAAACTCATTTCACCTTATTATATAAAGAAAATCAAGATGGCATCGACTCAAGGACCGGTTACAGCGACGGGCGAGACCTCAGAGTTGAGCGCCAAGTATGAGACGCCCATGGGCCTCGCCCACGGAACGATGCAGGCGTTAAAGGATAGAATTAAGCTACACTACGATCTCGCGAGCGACTACTACCTTCGCCTCTGGTGAGTTCTTTTCCTACTTCTCTGGTAGAATAAGAAATGAATTGAGGCGACTGAAACGAGGCGCAAAAAGGGGTGAACACATCCACCATGGCTACTGGCCGACCCCGGAATCCAAAACCTCCGAATCAAAAGAACAAGCCCAGATAAACCTCATCCGCCTCCTCCTAACCCGCGCCTCCCTGGCCCAATCCCCATCCCCAACTCCCCTCCGCGTCTTAGACGTCGGCTGCGGCCTCGGCGGAACGAGCCGCTACCTAGCCACTACTCTGGGCTGCTCCGTGACTGGCATAACCATTTCACCCAAACAGGTCGAGATGGCCACGCGTCTAAGCAAAACTGAGGCCGAGAAGAATGGGGCATCTTCGGCAGTTGATGCGGAGGGGTTCATTTCCTTGGGAGGGGAGAAGGGGAAGGTGAGGTTCTTGGAGATGGATGCTGAGAAGATGGATAGGGAGTTTGAGGGGAAGGGGTTTGATGTTGTTTGGATTAGCGAGGCGTTGAGTCATATCCCGGGCAAGGATAACTTTTTTGCGAATGCGTTCAAGGTGTTGAGGGAGGGTGGGAAGTTGGTTATTGCGGATTGGTTTAAGGCGGAGGGGTTGGAGGGGGAGAATGCTGATATCAAGGCTATTGAGGGTGAGTTTTCTTCGTTCTTTCTCTTCCATGATCGATGTTGAGGGTAGAGGACTGATATGGGGATGTTAGACGGCATGCTTCTCCCGCCGCTGCAGACTCAGCAGGGCTACGTCCAGCTCGCAAAGGCCGCGGGCTTTTCTGTGGTTTCGGAACCGAAAGACATCAGCAACGACGTCAGCAAGACCTGGTAAGCATGAAACGCGGATGAAAGGAGGCACCAAGTCGATGCTAATGCAAAACCGCTAGGGACATTTCCTGGTCTCTCGTACAGAACCCGGCTCTCTGGGCCTTCGCCTTCAGCCAAGGTCGCGATGGCATTGCATTCCTCCAGGCGTTTAGGGCGATGAGGAGGGGCTACGCGAATGGGAGCTTTAGGTATGCCGTTATGGCCTTTGTCAAATAAGACACACACCTTTTTCTCTCAAGTTCACGGAAGGGTAGAGTTAAAACGGAGGAGAATGCATGAATAGATGATCAATTATTCCAAAAAGAAAAGGTGAGCATTTCGCTCGTCGAGGGAGGACCCGGGTTCGGTGAAAAAAGAAGAGTAGTATACATAAATCCATCATCGGCGTCTCTAATTCATCTCCCTAAACACATATTGAACGCCAAGGATGCTGGTTTGAGAAAAGGCAATAGAAAAGAGAAAAGATACGAGCTCGTTTTTGGCTCATCTAAGCATATAGGATAAGTCGGGAAGACCCGACACCACGCGTGCGACAGCATCTTCTTCCGCCTCTGTAAGCTCCTCCGTCTCATTCGGCTCATTATTCGTAACACTTATCGTCGCCACGGGCTTCGCTCTTCCTCCTAGTCGATCCAAGTCACTAGAGGTAGGCGTGTCTCCTGCTCCCGGGGTACTAACAACTGGACTCTGGAGAGGAGGCTGACTAGGAGGAGAAGACGGGAAAGATTTCGCGAGAGGAGGAGAAGTCATAGATCCCGTGTCCCCAGATATTGCAGGCTCAGTAAACCTCACACTAGGTTTCGACTGAAGTCCCCCTCTAGTGCTTCCGTTCGGTGACGAGACAGACCCTGATTTCGCCACGGGGGACATGGCAAAGTCTACGCCAGAATCAGGTATCGACGTCGAGCACTGGCCCCAACCGCTGGTATTGGTGGATGTTTGCGGCGAGGAGACCATTTCGCCCCATTCACCATCGTCGTCTTCGACAGGCTTCGCGGCAGTCGTGATTGACTTGGGAGTTATCGGAGTGGAGGATTTAGGTGTGACCGTTGACCCATTTAATGCCTTTGTCGACACGGAAAGAGGTGAAGGTTTATGTGTAGGTTTGGCTCCCGATCGGAACTGCGTCGGCGCAACCGGCATCGAAACAGGCCTCCCCTTCGGCGCCTTAGCACCCCCATTCACCACCGTCTTCGCCGCAGAGACCGGCGCAAAAGCAGGAGGCATATCAAGACTCAGCCTCTGCCCACTCCCCTTCCTCTCATCCAACGACGCCCTCTTCCGATGCAGAAAGCTTAAATCAACCGGATCACTACTACTGGACTGATCCCACCCAAACGTCGCGGCCGACCTGCCGCCGAACCTCCCACCCCTCGCGCCCCGACCGGCGCCGACCACAGAACCCTCCTGCATCCAGCGGCGCACGATGGAAAAAGTCTCCTCGCTGATGGCCGAGCCGCGCCACGAGACGCCGCGGTAGTTTTCGTCGTCGCCGAAGTCGTGGAGGCGGGAGGAGCCTTGGCGGGAGAGGCGGTACCAGGCTTTGCGTTCGGTTACGGTGGAGAAGTTGAGGTCGGGGTGGTCGGGAAGTTGGGCGGGGACGGTTATGGAGGGATCGACGGCAAGATTGTTGAAGAGTGTGGGGATCTGAGACATGTCGATGTCGAATTTAGGGGGTGGTTCACGGGTAGCTTGAAGGGACGGGGGGGCGTGTGGAGAGGGGGGTTCCGGGATTTGGGCAGGCTCGTGGTCTCCGGTCTCGAAGTCCTCGGGCCAGTCCTCTTCGTCTTCGTCCTTTTCTTCTTCTTTTCCACCTTGTCTTATTCCATCCTCCTCCTCGTCTTCAGTTTCTACATTGTCGGAGCCGCTCGCTTTCTTGCGGGGACCGGGAACGGCAGGCGGGGGGACGCTCGTAGCTTTTTTCGCGATGCCATCATACATGTCGACCAACTCTTGCACCTTGGACACCTGCCGGGAGCTGTCGCTTTGCGGATCGGGGGAAACATCTCTATGTTTGGGTACTGAAAGAATATCATCGTGAGGATCGTCTTCGCTGTAGGGCTCGGGAGAAGGTGAACGAGAGATAATAGGCTCGGGGACTGCAATTCGATCCTCTTCCGCGCCAAAGCTATTGTTTTTGGGGGTGGGAAGGTCGGGTGGCGCAATAGGTGTGGTATCCGAGGTTTCCGCATGGGCCAGACGGGACTCCTCAACTGGGCTCAAAACCCTTTGCGCGTCGGCATCTCTCTCGGCTTTCGTATCTTCAAAGGACGAGTACGACACTTCCGTAGCCCAAGGATCTACCCCCGGCGAAAGCGACGAAAACGCCGACGCGACTCCAGTCCCCGTCGTATACGCCCCGAACCCGCCATTCTGGTCCTCAAACCCATTTGTCTTGGACTCGTCCGTCGAGGGAAGATTCTCATGGCTGCCGATCCGCGTGTCCGTCACGCCCCAGCCGCCAAAATTATCATCGCCCCAAAGCGAATCGAACCGGACGGAAGGTGGGAACGCAACGGCGGTGGCGGGCGGAGCGGCGGGAACCTCGGGTGGGTGTCTCTTGGACGGGTCGTCATCGACGGTTGTCCAAGGAGAGCTCCAGGGATCGTCCATCTGGCGCCGAGGTGATTGCTCTCATCTCGGGGTTCGGGATCGCCCTCCTTTTCGTGGAGGAGTTGAGGAACGGGAGGGAAAGGGCGCCGGGGGGTGGATAACTGGAGATTGGTGTGCTCGAGATGTCGGCTATTTTGTGATAGGCATCTTCGCGGCGGAAAGGGAGGATGGCGGTGATTGGATTTGGGGAAGTTAGGCTTGAGTTTACGTTGAGTCGGTTCGATCCTCCGGGGTGGAGATGTAGGGAGAAAAATGCTGCCAGATTTTGAGGCGAGGACCGGATATCATGGGAAATAAAGGTTGATGATGATGATGCCTTTTTGATCAGGGGAATCCAGATTAGATCGGCGGAATTTCGATAGAGGCGTCGAGTACTTCGTACTTCGTACCTTTGTATCTTTGTACCTTTGTTCAAATTTCAGTCACGTGTGGAGACGGAGGCCCCGTTCTAAGTCCGGGACGTCGCCGAGTTTCTCTTCTGCTGGGTACCAGGTATACGCTCTTCCCAACCCTTCTTCAAGTCCGCCGCGCTCCCCCCCTAGTCCCCGATCTCCATTATCCGGGTCCGAAGCCGATTTAAAAAAAAAAAAAA
>PGIR01000348.1:0-17980 GCA_002812735.1 Scedosporium dehoogii | reverse complement strand
GGCTATTTGGTTATGGACTGATAGATGCAGGAGGGTGTGAGGGATTCGTTGCGGAAGAGACGGGATAAGAGGGAGGAGAGGACAGTTGGATATCTATACAATGAAGTCCATAAGTTGCTCTGGTAGTGAGATGTTCGTGGATGGAAAATGTATCTTCCCATCGGCCAGAGCTGGAGAGCAATTCACGTCAATGGTTTTGGTGGGGTCGCTGCATTTTGCTTGTTCAATTGATCGATTTGATGCTCCTCCATCATTGACATCAAATTGAGTTTAGTGGTTGGGAGGGGCAAGGAACAGCAAGGAACAGCAGGGAACGGCACTAAACAGCGGGTATGCAGTGCTCAATAGGCCCACGACAACCACCACAGACGCCTCAACCCAGGCAACTTCGCCCTACCCAGCCCCGCACCCCCCTCTGCTAAACAAATCGATCTCTTGACATAATCTGACGTCTAGTTCGGTCGACGCTGAGCACTACTCATCATTATAGAAGAGGCCTGGAACGAGTGTGCCATCCCCCCGACACAACTTGACATACCTCTCCAGAAACAAAGCCATCCAAACGAACATAGGAGAAGAGGAAACAGTAAAGAGAGACCATGGCAGACCGTCGTCGACAGATCCGCATCCCCATCGAAAGGGGCAGCCTCGAGAAAGATGGCAGCCTGGACGACAAGCATGGACCACGCTATCTCATTGTCGACCAGAACTGGAAGATGTGTAAGTTCCATATCTCGCAGCCAACTTTTACTCAACTCCATCCGTTGAAAGATGAGAATTCCTAACATGCAGACTAACTCTTCCTTAATCTGGCCCTAAAGCCGATTTCCCCGATCCCCTCGCTCCTAAGCCTAACATGACGGCTATGTGCCCTCCTGGCATGAGTAAGGAGCAGGAAAGCCGACTTTGGGATCAGCTACAGAAGTACAAGGAGAAGGCTAAGAAGGTCGACGAGTAAAAGCTCTAGTCGTCCGCGAGGGGAATGGGGAGAGCTGCTGGTTGAATCGAAAGGTTGCCCACTGGCGGTGGATTTCTTCTCTACGTAATGTTCAGATGATAGAATCGTTATAAGGCAGGCGTCCGTTTTTACAAGGGCTTCAGAAGGGAATTCGTTATTTCTTCAAGATAAATATTCCCAGACTCGTGTCATGATGAGCCTCTTACGTACCAACCTATCTCATTTACTAAGCGTCAACTTCGAGAAGAGAAAAAAAGAAAACCATCCATTTCCCAAATCTTGTCGCTGGTCGAAGGCTTCGCAGAACTTCTCATTTAGTGCCAACATCTCCAGGTGCCTTCTGCGTCTGAAACTCGATGCGAAACCACACGTGACCATCTCCCCCAAAATAGCTCGGCAATTGCCTCAGGCCAAAACACCATTTGATTCGGCAGGCCCAGCCAAACCTGCCAAACCGTCAAATCCGAATCTTTGCCTCCAAAACAGCCAAAGCCGCAAAACACCGCCGAGAAGACTCTCTCCTCACCACCACCTCTCTCCCTCTCAATCGAACTCCCCCCCGATTTTCTCAAGAAGTCTCCAAAGATGCTTCATCAGATTGTGCGATCCGCCGTACGTATCAGTCCCCTTTCTCCCCCGTTTTCGCGAGTGAAATGGAATATGGTCTCGGCATTCGAGGGAAAAAAACCACCTCGGAGGAATGGGCGATTTTTTTCGTTGGAACACTATCCTCGGCCGACAAGCGGAGCTGCAAAACGAACGAACAACCCGGAATCAATTGAACGTGACGAAAGGCGCCCGCGGTCGAATCGAATTCACGAGGGGTTTTTATCGAGACGAATTTGCTGCGCGGGAATTGAAACAATTGACCGGGGGGAGCGATGCATGGGCTGACGCTTTCTTGAAAATAGGGTGCTCGGTCGGCCGTCTCGACCTTGTCGAGGGTGACTAGGGGATACGCCACTGCCACACAGGCGAGGATGTTCATTGCGCCCACCGCGGTGCGAAGGGGTGAGTAGGGATCGATTGAGCATTGTTTCTTCAACCTTGTGTACCTCGGACAGTCCAATTCACGACATCATCACGACCCTGTCTCCGCTTTTATCCCTCAAACTAAGTCCTCCACTTCGACACTCCCATCCTATCCCACACTACAACACAAACCCGAGAACCCCCGAAATCCAATCGCGACCTGCCTCTCCCCCGTATCAATCCCCCTTTTCCGGACGAAGCTAACCAACCTCTGCCAAAATAACAGCCGACTTCGTCCAGGAGCTCTACCTCCGCGAGCTCAAGGCCTACAAGACCCCCGTCGTCAAGGAGTCCGACGCCGAAGGCCACGTCCAGGTCTTCAACCTCCCCAAGACCCCCATCTCCCCCGAGGAGGCCGACCTCGCCAGCAGCCTCAAGGAGTACGAGGATATGGCCGTTGACGTCGAGGGTGCCGATGCCGCCGCCGCCGCCGAATCCGGCGCTGCCCCCGTTGTTGAGGACTGGCTCGAGACCGAGGAGGCTGAGGAGGAGGCTGCCCACTAAACCAGCCTTTCGATTTATGAATAGGGCGAAAGGGAAAATGGTGGTTTTGTGTGAATCAAGGCGGAGGAGGATGTGGATGTTGGGGGACGCAAGCGTGAAAGTGGATTAGAACGTCGGCATCTTTAGGGTTTTAACAGAGAGTCCTTGGAGATGACGAGGTGTGGTTGTGTGGAAGTGGGATTAAAAGATGTCGGTAATCCGTGTGTATTCTTAGATCTCTCTTCGAGAAATGTCAATTGCAAAGTCTTCTTGACTATCATCCATCATCGTGACCTACCACTCATTGACCTACAACTCAATTCTCTTTGGCCGGCTGTTAACATTGATGCTTGAGATGGGAGGCTCCGGGTCGGCTTCGGAAGTAGTCAAGTCAAGGGCATATGTATATCAATGACTATTACAGCTTTCGATTACGAAGTATGGAAAGGACAATTTCAAGCCGGGGTGGGTGAGCATCTTAAACCGCGCAAACATAGGTCAAACATGAAGACAGGGAGCGGTTTTTTTTTTTTTAACCTTTTTTTCTTTTTCTTCTTCAGGACCTAGAATCCAGCATACATCACTCTCAAGGTCCATCCATCCTCCACCTTAGAACCTTCGTGATCCTCCGCAACGCACAGTAAAACTTTCCGAATGGGCCCAACCCTTTACCGCCGCCTGTGAGAAGCTCACTCCTCTTCACCTTCACCCGGCACGCAAAAAGCAGAGGGTTAGTTGAACAACGAGAAAAAGAGAACACACGGACGACTATAAACGCCTTGCTATTCGCGAAATAAAAAAACAGAGCAGGCACATGTAACACATTAATAGTGCCTTTAGTTCACCGATGCAAAGCCCGCCGCCCCTTATGCAATTATGCCATGATGTTTTGTTTCTTTCGTCTGTCTTCGTGTCTCTTTAAGGGGAATCTGAAACAAGGAAAAGAAATTGAAAGGGAATAAACAGGTCTTCAAAGCATCAGCATCAACACCCCCTTCCTTCTTTCGACCCTCAAAACGAGGATAGATAATCGAGAAATCAGGGGGGTAACCTCAGTCAAGCCGCATCAACATCAACAAAAACGACGAGGGCCGAGTGCAGAATGAAAAGCCAATTTTCAGGTACTGGTTACTTTTTTTTTCTGGTGGGTGCCGAAGAAGGAAATGCCATCGATACGCTGAAACGTCACAATATAAAGGTGAGAAGGAGAGGTGAGGTGTAAGGGAAAGGGAGAAAAGTGACGAAGAGGTTGGGTGATCAAATGCTTGTGAGAGAGTAATAACGCCGCAGTAACTTGTGACTCGTGATACGGAAAAGAAGAGACCATGAACGCGTGTCGTTAAAAAAAAAAAAAAACACACATGAGAGGCCAAGAGATAGCCGTGAGGAAGAGGAAAAAGGATTCGGGAAGGCGAGACTGATGGGACGTCAACTAGCGATGACAAGTAGCTAATCTTCGAAATGCCCCAACATGTGCTCGTCCGCGGTGTTCGTCCGCATAATTCCACTCATCCTGTTTCCTCGTCGAAGATCCATGTCATCCAGGTTGTCCCAGTCATCATCCTCATCATGCCGATTGTCGTGATGAGCATCATTCATATCCTCGTCATCATACTTATCCCTCATGTTCTCCTCCAGCGCACTCTCGTCCACAAACGTGAAACCTTGGAAGTTCGCCTGTACCGATGGCGACAGAGGAGTGGAGGCGGCAAAACCCCTCGCCAGCGCTGCAGCACGCTCGTGAAGCGATCCGCTGTTATCCAGAGCATTGGTAAACTCGGGGTCAAAGTACGAGACATCGGTCTCCGACTTCAACTTGGGCTTGAACGGAGGCGTGATCAGCTTCTTCGCAAGGAGATCCCAATCAACGTCCGCGAAGAAGGGATGACGCTTGAGTTCCTCTGCATCATTGATGGCACCAAGTCGATGTCGTGGGTTTCGGTTGAGAAGCCCCTTCACAAAGTTCTTTCCTTCCTGAGAAAGTGCCCTTTGAGGGAATTTGACCTTGCCAAACGCGATGTTCTTGTACATTTGCTGCGTGTCATCTGCATAGAACGGGCTCCAACCACAGCACATTTCGAAGACTAGGACTCCCAGGGACCAGAAGTCCACCATCTTCGTATATCCCGACTCGTCAAGGAGCACTTCGGGGGCGAGATATTCCGTCGTACCGCAGAAGGTGTTTGTGGTGTCGTTCTTTGTCAGATTAGCCTTGGAGAGGCCAAAGTCGCACAGCGCAATATGGCCGTTAGCGTCTAGCAAAATGTTCTCAGGTTTGAGGTCCCGGTACACGATGTCGTTATCGTGCAGGTGCTGGATCGCAAGAATGAGCTCGGCAATGTAGAACTTGGCCCTCTTCTCATCAAAGCGGCCTTCCTTCTGCAGATGCCAGAAGAGCTCTCCTCCAGACATGTAGTCTGTGACCAGGTACAAGTCGGAAGGAGTTTGGAACGAGAATTTGAGGCCAACGATGAAAGGAGAGTCAGCCATGGCGGTCCGCACAAGAATATTTCGCTCGCCCACCGTATGAGCGACCTCCTTCTTCTGTACGATCACCTTCTTAGACAACACCTTCATGGCGTAGATGCGTTCCGTATCCTTCTTCCGTACTTGGTATACCTGACCAAAGGTTCCACGCCCGATGAGCCTCAGGATTTGGAAGTCCGCGGGTCCTAGGTGCTTCCGCTCCGACCTTTGGTAGCTGGCTTCAACGTATACCTCGCCGGTAGGGGTATGTTCGGCATCCGTATCAGCATGACCCTCTAATTGAAACCATCCGCTCACAGGCTTCTCGGGGTCTAGGCTGGCTTGGAAATCGACATGTCCCAGGAAAATTTCTCCGGTAGTACCATGGTCGTACACTGAGATATCAACCAGGAGATCCGAGTCAACAACATCACTACAAACTGTTAGGAATGACCAAAGATCCACGTTTTATCTTACTCAAGGTGGGGTGGAGCGAATGGATGTACTCACAAAACGGCCTCGGCATCCCACTTCGGATTCGCAAAGGACCTTCGCGAATTCCGATTCCTGAAGGCGGTGTAGTCGGTAACGCTCGTATTGCTACTCTGTCGGCTCCTCATCGGGATGGCCATTGGGGGGCGGCCCGAGTCGCTGCCCTGACGCTGGATTGGTAGGCCGCCCATCGCCACAAACGCTGGGACGGGGGGGGTATCCTCGTTGCTTTCATCGGGTCGAGGGCCTCCCGAAATAAGCTCGCTGCGCTGGAAAACAGCTACCACATATGGATCTCGGCTCTTCTTGATCCCTCGCGCCTCGGTGATCTTTATCGTTAACTTGCCCTTAGCAGCGGGGGCTTGGGGGCCGGTGGTTATCTTGGGCGTTTGGGAGCGACTAACGTCCAGACCGCTGGATCCGTTCTTATAATCAGCCAGGGTGGGTTGAGCGGCAGAAAGAGCTCTTGTAGGGGTCGTGGGACCGCTCTTAAAAGCTTTGGTCAGCAATTTCACGCTGTCAAAAGAAGAAAACCATGCTCGAAGACCCGACTTTGCGGAACTGGCGCGGGAGTGGATTGGGGTGGGAGGTGCTGTTTGGGGTGGATGTGGGGACGTGGTAGAAAGAGAGGGTTGCGCGTTGGAGAGGGTACTGCTGCGGACGTGGTCATTATGAGAGGGGTGGGAGGGATAAGAAGGAGCGACAGCCAAGGCTGTCACGACGCTCGTCAATGGTGCTGCGTTGTTTGAAGGGTATGTCTGTGCTGAGGGTGAAGTAAGACCATCTGGGCCAGCATGGCTCACGAGGAATAGGCGCGCCGCAGAGGGAGCTGGTTTAAGGCTTCCCGCATCTGCTGCGGCACCTGGGTCAAACGGGCCGCAAGATGACCGTTGTGACGTTGGTGGTGATGGTGGTGGATGTGGTTGAGAGGGTGCTCCTTGAGACTGAGAAGAAGAAATCCCACTCTCGTCATTCAATACAGCAGGGTTTTCGGTTGCCAAACGGGCTTGCGGCCCAGAGCTCTCAAATTGAGATTGACACGAATCACTCGCAGCCGATGCGTCCGCTTGCAATACGGACTCGGCGTTGCCACAGATGGTAGATTGCGGGACGACTTGGATAGAAGAGGCTGGACCAACCTGGCCATAATTTGTGGCTATGCCTGGTAATCTCTTGTCGTGTAAGTCCGGTCGTGGGGTTGCGACGCCTGAACGCGGGGTTTCGTCACCCAGCTGGTCGCCACCATCTTCGTCAGTCGCCGCGACGGTCCTGCTAGTTTCGTTAATTTGGTCCATGGTGATGCCGATGACTGATTATCGCCGGAGAAAATAGTATTAAGAGGAGGTGAGAAATAAGAGCAATAAAAGGAATGCGGGTATATCTTGAAGCAAGGAATAAGAATGTGAAAAATGCAAGGGCGTCGCGACGATATTATCGAAGCGCAATGAGGAATTGAGGAGAAAGCAAAGTCGCAACGCTGAATTGCCACAAAGTTGATGGGCTCATGAGAGAAGATGGCAGAAGTGTTGGCTCATGATGGAAGCCAAGAGCCAAGCGATGGAAGACGGGAACTGGAACGCGGGATATCCGGGCATCCGGAAACTTCTCGAGATGTCCAGAACAGTATTCCAACACTCGCCCCCTTCTATGGATAATATCGAGCTCGCAATGATAGCAGGGACACTGCGGAGAAGGGATTGATTACTCGAGGAGTAACTTCGAGGTGAGGAGAGAGTGTGTTCAGAGGCAGGGAATTTTCAATCCAGACAAGCACCCTGGTTGTTGATGGCAGCTCGCCATGTGGCCGAGGAGGGAGAGCAAGTGGGGTCCCGAGGGTTGAGGGTCTCAGTCATCTCAGGGTGCCGCCAATCGCACCAAGGGTAGATAGCGTAAAGTATATCTTGACTAGGTTGTGGGCATTGATCGGAGAGGACCGGTGTACAAACCAGACAGGCCACTCCACTGGGCACTAGGCTGGAGGAAGAATGGAAGATGCCACCATGCAGATACAAGTCTACTAAGAACGATTGCTAGGTCTCAAGCTCAATCTCGGTGTCCACACATGAGGTGTACACTGTGGCTACAAGACTTCTTCTTTGCCTTGAAAGGGATAGATGGTTGAAGAGTCCATAATGCACCTGAGTTCTTACCACACTTGACAGTTGAAGAAGAACCCATGCACCATGACAAGCATCAGCAGAAGGACAAAGGGATAAAGTTGGACGAATGATTTTGCAGGCTTGGCTTCGTTTGTTCTAGCAAGAACAGGTGCCTCAAATCCCCAAGCATTCAAGACACTTGTCAAGCCCATGACTCTGAGAAGAATAAAATTAAAAAAGAAAGGGGTAACACACAGTAGCAACCAGTAAGTGATTATTGGACGCTTGTTGCATGTGCAAGTCGGTCAGTCATAACTGAGGTCTGGTAGGTCTGCCATGCCACTCTAGGATGCACTTGCAGCATCTAAGCCATTAGGGTGATGTCTAGGTCCGTTCCTAAACTCTGGCGTTTTGGTTTCAAAAAAGGGATGAGAGTGAGTGACCAATCCCATGCCGCTGTGCCAGAGTGGTGGCAGGAGGAGGACCAGATATCTGGACAACTACCTGCACTGATTTCTGGCACTGGAGCGGAGGCCAATCCCCATGCCTACAATTGCGAAGGGGATATGAAGATGGAGGCGAGGGAAAAGATGTGGCATGGGTAGTGCTGGGAAAAAGAGCTTGAGCCCTGAAGTCTAACCAGGACCGGCAGTCGGGGAGGACAGTGAGCCACCGATAACGCCGCAAACCAATATCAAATATTGGCTAAATTGGCTGACAGTGTTCTGGAAGCTTTTTTCCTCTTTGGAAGAGCTGGCTTGTGCTCTTCAGAGGGGTGGATGGGATGGGAAGGAGGGGGGAGGCCACCAGGCCACTAGCAGAACAACGACCCATGGCGCGGGCCACACCCTGGTCAACTCCAAATCGATTGATATCTCCCTGGCTTCATGGGAGGTTGGAGGTTGCTTCGAAGGACAGAAAGGCGCCCACCTAATGAAGAAGCATGCTCTAAAATAGGAGGTAGAGAGTTTGCACTTGCAAATCTAAACAAGAACCGGGAAAGGAGCTCACTCGGGCGAAAATGAGCAGGAAGAGGATCGAGGACGAGCCAAGGACGCGCCGGCAGTAGCAACCAAGCACCCGTTTGCAACCCAAGCTCGAGCGGGTCTAGCAAAATACAATACAAAATAACTCTGAGGCGACAACGAAATCGATACTTACTTTGACATCATCAGAGCCTGAGTAGCTCGCTTCAACAGATCAGGGCCTGCGCCGCCAACTTGACCATCCGAACCCGCCATGTTGATGACGGGGCCCAAGTTGCCAGGTTCCTTGGGTGGTTGGGCTGACTTGGTCGAGCGCTAGACACGGGAGAGATTCGCCAGGCGGCGGTATCGAAGGATTTGGACGATGTCGGAAACAAATGTCGAAAAGGGACGATTGAATTTTCCTTAGCGTATCGCCGTTTCCACGTAAAGAAGGAGGGGTTGGTGAGGGGCGTCGACGAGATCGGCGCGGGTTAGTGTATTGCGGCCGCGACTGAGTGAGAGAGAGTGTGTGTGTGCAAAAGAGTGCGTGCGATGTTGTGATGAAGGAGGAAGATGGGATGTACTTGTATAGAAGTACGAAGCAGTGATTGTTGGAGAAGTATTGAGGTGGAGGTGGTGGAGGTGGCGAGAGGAGAGGGATAGAGAATAGCAGAGAGAAGGAGAGAGTACAAAGTAGTAAGTACGTAGTGAAGTAGTGTAGTAGTGTGGTAGTGTAGTAATAACGTTGCCAGCTGGAGCTAGTGGCCCTAGTGGGGGCAGTTGAGGATTAGTTGGGTGCGTTTGGTGTTCGTGTGTGGTCACTGTGGTGTGGAGAAGGAGAGAGATTTGATCGCAGGAGGTCGGTCGAGACTGGCTGCGGAAGATGGAGGGGTTGACCAGTGTCAGGGCTACCTATTGCCTGGCAGTAGTGGAGATGCTTGCAGAGGCGGGGTTTCAAGCGACCTGAGCTTTGAGATTGGTAGGATGTTGTGTATAAACCTTTTCAAATCGACTTGGTCTTGGTCAAATTTGATCGAGTCATTGATGCTGACACTAAACCTTGGAGAGGAGCCGTGGGGATTAGTGTTCAAGGAAAGCGGTTCAAGCCTGTGGAGTTGGAGGTGAGTACTTAGTACACCTATACAAAGTGTAGAGCCGTGCGTGGGATGAAAGGTAGCCGCAGTGTGGGAGGTGTTCGCAGCCAAAAGAGCAGGTGCAAGTCAAGCATCGAAGAAAACGGGGAAACGGGGCATGTGAAATCAAAGATGGTTGAGGGGCTACGAAGTCAGATAGATCAATACCTTCTGTTATGTTGGTGGGGGTCCGTCACATCGGCGACCAGAGTGAACACTGGGCCGCGCAGGAGGGCACCGGAGGTGAGGGTTGATTTTAGTACTTCGTGGAGGCACAGACAGCCGCGAATCTAGCTCGGAAGCTGTTCGGGTTTGGGACGAAGTAATCACGAAGGGCTGGTGATGGTGAGGGGAAAACGAGAACTAGGGAAGAGGCGCAAAAAACACACGATCAAGTATCGAAAGTATTATTAGGATTTCAGGTTGGCGGTCTGAGGCCAAGAGGCATAGGATAATTACCGTGCTTCTTAGTCTCGATCGGCCAGGCTCGTCGGCTGCTGCTCCTCTTCACCGCGGCCTTATTTCGCTATCTGGTGGCAAGCCCCAGTCAGAAGCAAGAGATTTCGAAAGATGACTGTAAGCGTGACGCTGACTATTCCGCGACTTCCAGTTGTACTTCAATTTGACCCCGAACACGGAGGTGGACTTCGTAATCAGCAACTTGTTGAAGAACACCGCTTATAAACATTCACATGAATAGAGACACCTTTGATGTGTCAATGTCAAGAATATACGTAGTCACAAGTCCCCGGAAATCTACGACCCAATGGGACAACGAGGGATTAAGGGAGTACTCTGTAAGCTACATTGTTTTCCTGGGGTGCTTGCGCTGTTTAAATCGACAGCCAGCGCCATTTTTTCTCCGAAAACTTTTGACCCATTGATGTCTTCTCCATCTGTTCCCCTCTTTTCCTTTTCTTTTTTTCCTCTTCTTTTTTTTTATTTTTTTATTTTTATTTTTTTAATTTTTTTTAATTTTTTAAATTTCTTTCCTCTCCTTTTTGTCCCTTGCCTTCTTTTAATTTTAAGTACCTGAGAAAAAGAAAATAGAAAAAGAAAAAGAAAATACTCCCTGTCCGGGTGGGGCGGAGCGGAGAGGACAGTGCTTAATCGTTTGTTGAGGGAGGACCTCATCGACACAACACTCAACTGAACGACTCACTCACGATCTTGTACGCCTGCAGGTATAATCAGTTAGTGGCCTGAAGTTGGCATTGCCTCCGCTGCCCGTCTCGCTTCCACCGCAGTCCACCTCAGAGAGACGCTAGGGTTAAACATTGGGCCCCTCTAGCAAAGGACTTAGGAGCCTTAGAGTTAGTGTTGAATTAATCTATTGCACTCTTACAATTTTATCCTTCGGTTCCACGATGCTCTTCTCGATTCATGATCCGTGACGAGGAACATGGAAGGTAGTGTGCGTCGCGATGGACCCAGCGGACCTGTAGTGTACTTCTCAGGAGTCGAAACCGACGGCACGCGCGGAGAGAAGCGGCTCGCCGTCGGTAGTGTCAACGAGGACTTAAACGCACGTCCCACCCTAAACGACGAACGACAAACCACAAGACGATCCTCCAAGTTCAACACTAGCGTGCTCTGGACCGAAACTATTTACCTGTAGGTCGACAAGATAGGGTCTTTGGTTTGTATTTCTAGTTGTCCTTGGCCTATCCTACACGATCTTTTCGGCTTCCGGACCCAAGGTGGGATTTGCCCAGAGGAGAAATCGTACAACTACTTCGTATGAAGGGCAAGCTACCCATGATGGAAGCCAGGGCATGCCGGCCGCATCGCTCGGATGGGGTTGCACTGATGTTAGCGGGGCTGAGAGTCTTGGAGGTCGCTACCTACCTACCTTCCGAGGCGAGGGAGCGTGGTATTTAACATGTACTTGGATGTGACGCATCCCACGCTATGGAACTATACGCAAAGGAATGATAGCAGCAATCGATTTGATGGCTAAATTTATAAGTTTCGTACTCATACTGTATGGCGTTATACGAAGCGGTTACCGTTCCGAGACACAAGCCGTGGCAATGCGGGTTAAGGAGGCTGCCGAATCTGGGAGCGGCGATTGGAGATCGGAAGAGGGGTAGACTTGTACAAGTACAGTGAATGCGGCGAAACGGGGAGCTGTTCAAGCCATGGCACCTCTGGAGTTCCGACGCAAGCCAGAGATATAAACTGGACAGATATGCAGAGAAGCCAAGAAGGTGACCAATCTTTTCCCGTATCTCGGCCGGCACAGGGAATGTGGTGTCTCCGTCGAATCGTCGATCTGAACATGGCAGAGTTAACATGTAAAGTAGGGTACCCACCTGTACGCTGAGTCCCGTATCCAATTTTCGTTCGAACTCCCAACCAGACGGAACTAATGCCGGACTGGATCGATATGTCTGGGCCAGTCAGCGCCGGTCTTGTGTCTCCCACCGCCATGGTCGTTCGCGGTTGGCGTCCGTCGTGGCTGGCCAATGATGCTATAAGGCTCTGGGATTTCCTCACTTGCATAGGCCGTGCCTCTCTACAGCATAAAGTTTACGAGCGACGAAGACCTCGTACTCGCGCATCTTATCCTTGTTCCTCGTGCCGCCTCGCCACGGAAAAGTACAGTGCATCGCGCTATGGCGCTCGCACTTGTGCGAACTGCTTGTTGTTTTTCTTGTATTAATGTACTTCATGCGGTTTCTCCGTCAGGACTGTACGTATGAAGGCCGCTAAGTATAGATAGAACATTTAGAAGGGGCAGTACAAAGTACTTACTCTGAATAGTCTTGACTTCTCGAGTAATGGCAGCCTAAGGAATAACTTGATGACTGCCATCCTGAATTGATAACTATCTGGACGGGACTATATTGAAGCGACTCCCTGGTGGTACTTCGTACCAGCTCAACTGGTGTACCAGTCGAACCCCCACGTTTAGTTGGGGGCCGCTTTCGAACTCATTCAATCTTGATCCCATCAAACACCCGTTCTAATACACAAACACCTGACCTCATCATGTACACAAGAACCCAGGACTCAGTACGATCCGTCAGCGCAGAAGACTTCTCCCCAATATTTTCCCTACTTCTTATTTCCCTTCATCTACGAAGTACACTAGCACTATTTCGTCCAAAGGGATTTTGCTTCTTGTCATTCCATCATCCCAACACGACTCCAGTGATGTCATGTCCTGCGAGGGAGAGAAAAACTAGCCAGCCGAACTTCATAGCGTGGAATTTAGAAAAGAAAACGACATTTCCTTGTTCCTCCTTCGGCACTAAACATTAGTTCGAAATCCAAAAAATCAGAGTTTCGCACCCTCAGCATAGAACAGTTTCACGTGTTCTAGCTCGGACGAACTCGGTTCGGAAGGAGGCTGCCGCACACGGGAGTGTTTCTCGAGCCCCAATGTTGCCACTAGCCGTAGAAGAAACACGGCAGAGACTAATGGGATGGAGGGACACGGCGTCTAGAAGCAGCAGATCTCCGGGTGTGTTGGTGTGGTGTGTGTGTGTGCTCATAGAACACATGGATGTATTCACTACGTCAGACCAACTCCGCCATCCTAACCCTGGCGCAGCGCCAAACATCAATCGATACCTAATTGTACACTGAATTACTCCCCCTTCCGTACTAAAGTCAAAAAGGACAACCGAGAGTAAAACGTTGAAAAAAAAAACAAACGAAAAAAGATACCGGGAGAAAACAGGGTGTGTCCCAAAACCGTAACCGCAGACGAAAAAGACCGAAGTCAAAATGTGCTACAACTTCTTTCCCAAACCCTCTTTCAGATCAGATGCCGTCGGGATTACCGTCCGCCGGTGTCCCCGATTGGGAAACACCCTGGAAGGCCTCTCCAAAGGCAGAATCATCCATATCCATGTTAAGGTCTAGACCATCGCCGAGATCCGTACTGGTCGGCGCTTCGTAGGACGCCAATGCATCACCCGCAGTATCTAAATCGCCCAATGAGCTGAAGTCATTTTCAAATGTCGTTGAGCCAGCATCCGCCGGTGTGCCAACCGCCGACGGTTGCTTCGCGGGAACAGACCCCGCTACGGAAACGGCCGCCGGTGTTCCCTTAGAGGCAGAGGCTGATCCGGAACCTGGCGCCGCTTGGGCGTTCGCATCAGGCGAGGCTCCGCCCTTCGGCACCATGACCCAGTCGCCACTACCTGTCCCTTGGTCGGGGGCCGTTGGGGGCGCGTTCTGAGTAGAGGGATCCGTGTTTCCCATGACAGTATCACCTCCCGTAGGCTGCGTCGCTTTCTGCTCCGGAATTGCTGGCACCGGAGCCGCGGGCGACGGCGCGCCAAGGTCTCCAGGGGTGGCTACAGCGGAAGGAAGGGCAGAGGTGTTGTGAGCTCCCGGCGTGGACGCAGACGACATGCCTGGTTGCATCTGGCTAAGAAGCTCCCCTGCCGTTCCACCCATCTCAAGATCTGGGTCATCCATACCGCCCTGCTGCGATGGCGCAGCCGACACTTGCTGTGAAGTAGGGGCTAAGCCTCCTGGGGCTCCTGCCGACACGGAAACAGAGGGCACCGGTGCAGGAGGCTCCGGCTCAGGAGCAGGCGGCTGGTAACCACCGTCCTGGATTCGGGCCACCGGGCGTAGGGATCGAGTCTTTCGGTTCAACCGGGTCTCAACCTCAGAGACAATTTCTTCCACCTTCTTCTTCGGCTTTTGTGGCAAGGATCCGCTTGACTCCTCGTCTTCTTCCTCAACCCTACCTTCCAGGCGCCAAGGCTCATCGCCGACGGCTTCCACAGTATCCCTCAGATCCTTTTCGGCCTGGACAATGACGGCACTTTCCTTGATTTGGGCCAGCGCCTTCTCGTGGTTGGCCTTCATGGCTTCAATTTCGGCCTTGGATGACTCCATGAAGTTGGTTATCCGCTTTTGAAATTCCTCCGCAAGCTTAGGATCTAGGCCAGACGAATACGATCTGTCAATGGCCGTTTCTAGGGCTTCGCCTCCCTGCGCAGGGAATATGCCTTCGGTAAGAGAAGCAAGCTGGCCCTTGAATCCAAGGCCCAGGTCAGGGGGACTGATCTGGTCAATCCTATAGGCGGATGATAAGATCTCCTCCATCCACTCGTGGTTCTGCTGGTAGCGGCTGAGAGCGATCTCCCGTGCTGTGACTTGATCGAACATATCTCCTCGCGAAGTGTCTTCCTCATCATCGTAGACGGCGGCCTCGGGGGGGGGAACAGCTTGTACGGGCTGCGGGGCAGGGTGCGCTTGTGACGTAGATGCATGTCTCGCTCGCTTGGCGGGGGGTCCGGTTGGGGTCTGAGGGGGATACGCCATCTGTTGAGGTACTCCACGGGCATTCATCGGCGACGCGTACATTTGCTGCTGGCGACCACCTTCTCTGGGGAAGGCAATCTGAGGCCAGTTGACGCGGTCGGAGAGCATGAAGTCCTTCCTGGCGATCTGGCCACACTTCTTCAGATACTGTCGGGTATTTATCATGGCGTGGACGCGCTCGTCGAACGGGATCATGTTTACGGGAATTCGATCGTTCGGTTCCGAGGGGCCGTAGTGTACGAGCCAAAGGCTGACGTCGGGCTGAGGCGCATGAGGATTTCCGGCTTGGGCGGGGACAAGGCGGAACCTGCGTCGCGCATGCAGAGCTGCCTGCTCGCCCGGCAAGAAGCCGGATTTCTGGAGGTAGATCTCGAGGACCTAGAGCTAAGTTAGTCAAAGGCGACTGCGCCGCCTAAACTCCTCCAACTGCAATGTTGGGGAAAGAACATACAAGTCCATTGCCCAGGTCCTGCTTAAAGTACTGCTCGGGCGAAGCCCAAACGAACCCGTCACTAGCAAAGTTCGTCCCGAGTCGCGCCAGGGGCTGCCATGTGAGAAGTATCGTGCCATCAACGGGTCCGTCTAAATACGTCCAATGGAACGGGCTCTGGTTTTTGGCGATGCGGGGAGCGTCCATGAGCCACTTTGCAACATCTTGGATGTCGACTCGCGGCATCAATGCATAGCGGTGAGTCGATATGAGGTGGACATGGGGGAGCTAGTAATATTGTTAGTCAAACAAGACAAAGGCACTAGAATTAAGTTAGAGGTTTGATTCTTACGAGATCTTGATGGATCCCTGTGCTCGGGTCCCTTGGCATGTTTGCCATGGTCGCAAATTTTTGCAGTGCAGCTGCCTGCTAGACCCGGGGAAAATATTGGACAAGATCGGATGAAAGAGTAAAGGATAGCTCTGCGACCTTGGTGAGCCTATTGTCGATCAGGGTTTGGTAGGTGGGAAGAGGCAATGGGTATCACTGTGGATGTTGTCTCGTCGAAAGGATGGAGATGGGCGTGTCAACAAGTCGCGACACGATATTCTCGAAAGGCTGGCTGGCAATTGCCCCTGTTGCACCTAACTCGGAGGGAAAATGATAGCACGTGATACATATTTGGACTGAACGATGTATTAGTCACGTGTGGTGTGGCTTGTGTGGTAAGTTTTACTTGTTGCCGCCTAGTGATACTCCACCCAAGCCACCCAAGCAAGTGCAGCATCACCCAAAGATTCTCTTCCCACCCTGTCACTTCCACCGGGATCATCATCTGTTGTCTACGACCAACAACAGTATCCCCTCAGCTTGGGATATACAAGATAGGAAAGCGCTCTAGGTATACCAGAGGAGCCAAAGACCTTACTTTGAGCAAGGCAAAAGCTCAGAGGTACGTTCCGCATCGGCTGAAGCAAGTCGAAAAACAATAAAAATTTGTTTTATTGCGAGGTCATTCATTCATCATGTCCTATCCTCCACCTCCAGGTGTTACAGGATCCAGCCATCCCCCAGGAACCGCCTCCTCGCACCCGTCTCTCCCCGCGCGACCGCCGGCGCCGAAAGGAACGACAGGATTCAAGCCCGCCTTCGGCTCATCTAGCAAACCGTCGTATCCGTCGTCTACGAGTTACGCGCCCGGAACATCTGCCCAGCAGTATGGCCGGACCTACCCTAGCTACCCGCCATCGGCGGTGAGCGCGGCACCATACCAGGCGCAAGCGCACGCCCAGGCTTATCAATACCCTCAGTCGAGTTACCAAACCAGTAGCTATGGTCCAACCGCCGGTGTCGCCGCATACAGCGCCCCACAGATACGCAACCCCTTCCCCGTCCCCGGCAGCGCGAGCGATTACGATACCGAGATGGCGGCGCAGTATGCGCAGTGGCAGAGCGCGTACGTGAGCAAGGACGCGACAACGGGCAAGGATGGCACTATTGGCGCCGTGGGCCCCCAACGAGGCGCCGGCGCCGCGACGTCGGCGAACGCGATTCCTGTTGCGGCTGCTGCAGCCCCAGTCGTCGAAACGACCACTGAAGCGCCCGACAAGAAGAAGACAGTCGTACGAGAAGGCGGTGGCAAGAAGTGGACCGACGACACTCTCCTAGAATGGGATCCCAGCCACCCCCGCCTCTTCGTAGGGAACCTGGCTGGCGAGGTCACGGACGACTCCCTCCTCAAGGCCTTTTCTCGGTGGAAATCCGTGCAAAAGGCTCGGGTTATCCGCGACAAACGAACCTCGAAGTCGAAGAACTACGGTTTCGTCAGCTTCAGCGACCCCGACGACTACTTCCAAGCCGCCAAGGAGATGAACGGCAAGTATATCCAGAGCCACCCGGTGATTGTCACCCGGGCGAAGACGGAGATTAAGGCGTCGGTCGTCAAGGAGAAGGATAGGGGAAAGAAGCATGGCAAGAAGGGTTACAAGAACACGGGTAGCCAGCAGAGCTACGAGCCTAACCTTGGGCCTAAGCCCGGTTCCGGAGTCCACAAGCCGGGCCAGAAGATGAAGAATGGTCTCAAGCTTCTGGGTTAATACAATCTGTTGCACCGATCACCTTCTGTCTCTAGGCTCTTGCGATATGGATATGTGGAAGGCATTGGAGGGGAATAGGCTTGGAGTATTTGGTCTTTGAATTATAGGAACGTAAACGCTGGGCTGGATGACATCCAAGTCTCTGGGCGTTTGGAGTTTTCATATCCTTTTTAGGAGCGTCAAATAAGCAGCAGTAACGTTAATACCGGCAAAATAAAATATACCAATAGCCGCTGGTGGTCATCAAGGTATGATCTATGATATCTGGAAGCGTGGTTCGAGAGTTACTATACATACCCCCGGGTGAAGCCTGTGTCTCTCCACATCTACACTACATTCGCCCTCCAATGGTGATCAGATGTCGAAGACTTGAAGACCGAACCTGTTCGAGCAACAGAACCCCTCAACATGTTCACGTGCAGGCCATCGCCGGGGATGTTTCAGGCATCCTTGAGGGAAAGGGCAGGGGACGGCGGCTTGCCTGAGACACAGCAAACTTCCTCCCCGCTCAAACCATGGTGGTATTTAAA
>PGIR01000347.1:0-18551 GCA_002812735.1 Scedosporium dehoogii | reverse complement strand
CCTAACCCTAACCCTAACCCTAACCCTAACCCTAACCCTAACCCTAACCCTAACCCTAACCCTAACCCTAACCCTAACCCTAACCCTAACCCTAACCCTAACCCTAATAGCTCTTCTAATTTTAACTTATAGGTAATCTATTAAAGTAATCCTAGTATATAGTAATAGTATTAATATACTTCTTAGTAATATTACTTATATAATAGATCTTCTTATCTTAGGGTTTTAAAGGTTTCTAGTATCTCCTTTATAATTTTCTTAACTCTATCCTTAATCTCTAAGATCTAAGCAATTTCCTCTTATTTTATTATTCTAAAGGTTTAGAGCTTCTTAAAATAGTAGCTTACTCTATCTTTATTACTCTAGTATATATAGTAATTATTATTATAGTATATAGTCTAGGACAGAGACTTATAGTCTACTTTATTAGCTCCAAATTATTAGTTTCTCTCTTTAAGCACAGGCTTCCATCCTATCCCTTAGTTCTTATCTTATCCAAAGGTCTTTTTATTACTTTAGCATTCTTATATAAAATATCTATACTTTCCACATATATAGCATTTACCGATTTTATCCTTAAGTGCTTTAGGGATAACTTCTTTACAGTTAGCTCCTAACTCTATAGGTCCTAAGTAGATTCCCTATATAGTACTTTTCTTATTTTACTACTACTTCTTCCTAAGTATATAAAGTTATTTAGGGCCCTTCTTTTCTATATATTATATATATTAGTAATTATTAATATATATAGCTATAGTAATATATTCAGCTAGGCTATTAGGTTAGTTAAGTTTTATAATCTTATTTTTAATATTATCTTTTAGTCTTTTATAAAATAGAGCCTTTAGGAGTTCTTCTTCCTATTTAAGGTATAAAGTAGTTTATTAGAATTCTATTATAAAGGCTAAGGCTAATCCTTTTTATTAAAGGTTATATAGTTTTTATTTATTAGCTCTATCTTTATCTAGATCTCTAAAAGTATCTTTTAGTACCTCTTTAAACTTAGTATAGCTACTAAAAATTTTATCTATAGTTTCTTCTTAGTTATTAAAATCATTTCTAAAGTAGTCCCTTATTATAAGTTTAAACTATACTATAGCATTTCCTATTAGGAAAGACACTACTACTAATACCTTATCCTTTAATTCAATAAGGTCCAGGTAATAATAGAAGAGGTAGGCTTAGACCTAGGTTAAGAATCTATAGAGATTCTCCTTTATTTTATTAAACTTTTTAGGGGCTTTGATCTTAAAGTATAGGTAGGTTACTTAATCCTTAAGCTTCTTAACCTTCTCTAAAATGTCTTTAAGCTAAGCTTTAAGTTAGTTCTTCTCCTTTTAAAGCTTATCGATTATCTTGTTTAGGTCTTCCTAAGAAGTAGTACTTCCTTTAGAAGTCAATATCTTTATTAGTATTATATACTTAATAGGGTCACTTACTAAACAGGAGTAGTTAATATATTACAATTTATATACTAGCTTATTAACAATATTAGGTAGATATAACTAGTATATAGGGTATAGGTACCTATTTAATAGTAAAGCAAGGTAGTTAAGCAGTATTTACAAGATATTAATAAGAAGTGTATATTTAAATATAGGGGTATAGTTATACTTAAATTAACTACTAGAGAGTTTAGAAGAATATATTAGATATATAGAACTATTATAGCTTTATATAGACTATCTTCTTCTATCTATCTCTAGCCCCTTAGTATAGTCAATTAAGTTCTCATCTAACTACCTAGTCAACCCTTAGCTTGACTAGCTAGTCGGTCGGTTGGTCGTCCGACCAACGCATTAGACGCTAAGCCACCCGATCTTATAACTAAGCTTATCCTTCCTAATTCTACTGTTACTTACCGCTTTCCTCATGTGACATAGTCGCGGCCAGGTCATGATATAGATAACTATAATTAATACTAGTACTTAAAGTACTATAGTAGAAGATTATAATCGACTTTATTATTAAACTACTATTATTAAAGGATCTAGTTACTAGAATAAAGTATAATAGTATTATAGTAGTAATTAATAGACTAATAAAGTATACTTACTTTATACTTTATAATAAAGTAATAAAGGTATTATAGTTTACTGAACTATTTCTATAAATAGTTATAGTAAACTATAATCTACTAGAAGAAATTAACTTAGATAGAGGTAGACTATTTATCTTATACTTCTAGTAAAGCCTATTAGATAGAATAGGAATTAACTATAAGGTATCTACTACCTATTACCTAGAAATATAAGGGCAGGTAGAATAAATAAACTAAATACTTGAGATATATTTACAATACTATATTAATTAGGAATAAGATAATTAGGTATTGCTATTATCTTTAGCCTAAAGAGCTTATAATATAAGTATATCAGAAAGTACTTAAATATTACTATTCTATATAAACTATAATATTAAACCTAGAGAAGGATTTAAACTAGTAGGTACTAAAACCTAAGTAGAATAAGTAATCCTTATAGTAGATAAAATAAAAAAATTATATAAGTAGTTAGTTAAAGAACTACAGTTTGTTTAGGAAAGAATAAAGTACTATACTAATACTAAATAGCTGAAGGGACTAATTCTTAAGAGGAGAAGTAAGGTCTAGTTACTATAAAAGAAACTAGGAACTAAGGACTCCTAAATTAAAACTAAATAACTAAGTAATAAGCTAGACTATAAAAAGTTAAGACTATTTACTATTAAATAAAAAGTCTTAGAAGTTAACTATAAACTTAACTTACTAGAAACTATAAAATATAACCTAGTTTTCTATATTATGCTCTTAGAACTTATATATAATAACATACCTACTAAAGAATCTATTAAAGTAAAAGTAGAAGAAGACATATAGGAAGTAGAGAAAATTCTAAACTCTATAGTTAATAATAAAAAAGTTAAGTACTTAGTAAAATAGAGAAATTTTAAATATAGTAAAAATATATAGGAGCCTATTAAACATTTAATAAGGAGCTAGTAACTTCTTACTAGGTACTACTAGAGGAACCTAATAAAACTAAGAGATCTAATAATACTAGATCTATTAGTAGGCTCTAATCAATCTCTAACTTAGGGATAGAGGAAGTAGTATTCTCTATAGTATCCTCTTCTACTACCTACTCTATTTCTAGTTTAATAATTTCTAGGGCTCTCTTTTTATAGAGCTCTTTCTCCTAATAAACCTTTATTATATAGGATAAGATAGCCTAAAGAGCTACTTTAGCCTCCTACTCTTCTTTTACTATATAGGATTACTCCTATTCTAGGTAATTAACTAAGGATAACTTAGCTAGTAAAAATAAGAAAAGGAGGAAGTAAAAGAAAGAACTTATAAGTAGAATCTATAATTCCCCTAGTATTATAATTAATATAATAAAGAAGGATATAGTAATTATAATAAGACTACTCCTTCTAAATAATATATTTATAGGGAATATAAGAGTTAAAATAAATTATATACTTTAGTATTTTAAAAGAAAACTAATAGAAAAGAATATTATCTACTATTTAAGCTAGGTACTCCTAGTTAATCTTAAAAAAGACTATAAAAAAATAAGATTTTAAAATATAAAATAATATAATTAGAAAGTATAAAAATAAGAGCTAACTTACTAAGGAAGAAGAGAGAATAGAGAACTAATAGGTCTTTAGGGATAAAGACTAAGGGAGAAGGGAAATTATATTATAGCCTAGCTATAATCTAGGCTACCAGGGGTAGTAAGGAGTAGTAGAACTAGAAGTAAAGTTATATAGATACTTCTTAGTAGTACGACTAGGCAGATACATAAAGAGCAACTACCTACATAAAGGAAAGACAACTGAGCGATTGCTAAGGAAGTAATCAGGTAGATGCTCTAGAAGTGCCTATATACTAAAGGAGGATAGAAGGAATGGTTATATAAAGCTACAATAGTTCCCTATATCTAGTATGTTCTTCTAGACTCTTTAGTAGTTAATTTAAGTATAACTATACCCCTATACTTGAATATACACTTCTCATCTATATCTTGTGAATACTACTCGACTGCCTCACTTTACCGATAACAGGCACCCACACCCTATATACTAGCTGTACCCACCTAATATACTAACAAGCCGGTGTACGGATCGTAATACTAGTAACTTCTTACTATATTCTATTAGAAGAACCTAATAAAACTAAGGGATCTAATAATACTAGATCTATTAGTAGGCTCTAATTAATCTTTAACTTAGGAATAGAGAAAGTAGTATTCTCTATAGCATCCTCCTCTACTACCTACTTTATCCCTAACCTAATAATCTCTAAGGCTCTTTTCTTATAAAGCTTTTTCTTCTTCTTAAAATAGCTAGTGTAGAATATAGCTATATTAAGAGTAGTAAGATACTAGGCTATATCTACCTCTACCTCCTTCTCTTTATACTTAAGGTAGGACTACTTTTACTTAAAGTAATTAACTATTAATAAGTTAGTAAAAGAAGGGAGGCTATAAAAAGAAGAGTAAAGGAAAGATAATTTATAAGTAGAATTAGTAATCCCACTAATATTATAGTTAATATACTACTACTAAATATATATACTATAGTAGGATTGTCTTTCTTAAATTATATAGTTTTAGAAGACTTATATATTATAATAAGAAGAATATTTAAGTATTTTAAAAGGAAACTATTAATAAAGAATATTATCTATAGTCTAAATAAGGTATTTATAGCTAAGATGGAATAATAGTATTGTAGCTGGGTGAGGTTTGTTAATATAATTAGATATAATAGGAGGTTATAAGAAATATAAAAAAAAAAAAAAAAAAAAAACACTTACTAATAGGAAGAAGTAATAAGGATTAGGGTTAATAGGTCTTTAGGGATAAAGACTAAGGGAGAGGGGAAGTTATATTATAACCTGGTTGCAATTTGGGCTACCTAAAGTAGTGGGGAATAGTAGAATTAAGATAGGTTATATAATTAAAAGAAGTTGGATGGAGGGAGTTTGACTGATTGAATAGATAGAGTTTAACTAATTGAATGGATAGAGTTCAACTAATTAAATGGATGGAGTTTAACTAATTAAATAGATGGAGTTTAATTGTTTGAGCTTACTGCTACTAAAGATAGCTAGAGGAATAGTCTATATAAACTATAATAGATTCCTTATATCTAGTATCCTTCTAGGCTCTTTAGTAGTTAATTTAAGTATAATTATACCTTTATACTTGAATATGCACTTCTTATTAATATCTTGTAAATACTGCTTGACTGCCTTGCTTTACTGATAATAGGTACCTATGCTCTATACACCAGCTGTACCTACCTGATATACCAACAAGCTGGTGTACGGATCATAATACTGTAGTTAGCTCTTATATTGTTTCAAACTATGGGCTTACTATATCTGTCGGCTACCGCTTAAAATCGTTAGCCTTATAAGATGTAGAAGAGATATGTCTTAAAATCTTAGATTATAATATATAGGAACTAGCTAAATTTAGTAATAGTATGAATTATAAAGAACGATTCCTATAAGTTGTCCTTAGGATGTCGAGCTTTCTTAAATTATGTAGATATGTTTTTAAGTAGTGAGAGGTGCTCTTTGCTATAAGATCTTTATGAATTAGGGTTCCTGAAAGATGCTAAGTAGACTATGTAGTAATGTCAAAAGGGATATAAGGGACTAGAATCGTCTATGACTAAGAGATAAAACGAGTCTATGAGAGAGGGAATTGAAGACGGGTAGAAAAAAAAAATATAAAAATATTTCCTTACTCGAGATCAGTGTTAACTATCTTCATTTCGAAGAGGTTTGGGGATCCTAACTCATTAGGTGCATTTTTACTGCGTAGTTGATCTTCCTCTTTATTTAGGTTGCGCTACTCCTTTCCTTGTTGAAGGATTGTATTACTACTTTTTTAAGACGTTGCGCGAGTTGTAGTGTAGAAATTTATTTAATTTCGTCTAATATTTACAATCTGTATCTCCCTTCTAATTCCCAGCGACCCCATAGAGCAATCTCCTCAAAAAGTTCTATAAGCAAAATCCGTGTAAATGTATCCCGAGTTTATGTAAATCGCTTTGTCACTCGACTATAAAGACAAATCGCACATATCCGTATCGAGCACCGAATCACAAATCGGCCACACAAGTATCCATTCGCGCTTAGATGATGAAGCGGAACCGGGGGCTGGTCTCACCCATTGCATCGATCTCGAGCTCGGTCTTGCCCTCAATAAGGTGGTCCTCCAGGCCGGCATCTCGGCGCTTGTTGACGCGGTTGAAGTGCCAGGTCAGGGCAGCGTTGAGAGCGAAAGAGACGACGAGCATACCCATGGAGGCACCATAACCGGGGCGGTAGTGGGGAGCATCCTTATTGGAGAAGAGGAAGGGGGACAGGACACCGGAGGCGTTACCGAAGGTAAGATGCATACCAGTAGAGAAGGCTCGCTTGCCGTAGCGGGGGTTATTGGAGGGAACCCAGGCAAAAGAGATACCAGCAGAAACGAAGATGCCAACAGAAACAAAGCAGCAGCCAGCGTAGGATACACCCACAGACTTGTTGGAGATGAGCATACCATAGCCGACAATGGCGGTGATAATAGCACCCATAATAAAGTAGCCTCGCTTCTGCCAGACATCACTCAATCGAGCGGAAACAAGGTAGACAATGGCGCCAACAGCATAGATGGGAACAGTAAGAGCCTGGACCTGAGCAGCATTCCAGGAACCCATCTCCTTAATGATAGTAGGAAGGAAGACAACAAAAGAGTAGAGCATGGCAAGGCAGGGGAAGAGAGCGAAGCAGTAAGCCCAAGTAGTCCAGTCGAAAACAGCAGCCTTAACATCCTTCATATCAAGCTCTCGAAGGTTCCGGGCCTTGCCCATCTGCTGCTCCTGGCAGAGTCGGAGGTTGCGTCGGTCCTCATCAGTGAGGAACTTGGCAGTCTCAGGGCTGTTGGGGAGAACAAAGGGGACGACAAGACCAGTAACAAGAGTGGGGAGGCCATTGATGACAATAATCCATCGCCAGGCTCTCCATCCAGCATAGCCGTCCATGAAGCTGATGCCGTAGGCAACAAGGCCGCCAGCAATACCGGAGATAGAAGCAGTGGAGAAGAACCATGCGATACGGAGAGCGAGGTTGCGACGGCCGTAGAACATCGATAGGTACAGGACGACACCAGGGAAGAAACCAGCTTCACAGACACCGAGGAGAAGACGGCAGATGATAAGACCAGCCAGGCTCTGCACGAAGCAGCTGAAGGTGGCGACGAAACCCCAGGCCAATGTCAGGCCACCAAGGTACCAAGCAGGCTGCATCTTCTTGATGATCAAGTTGGAGGGGGCTTCAAGAAGCTGTGGGGTGAATGGTTAGCAAGAGGTAAGCAAGAAAAGACAAGGGGAAGGCGACGTACACAGTAGGTAATGAAAAGAACGGAGACAGCAATCTGGAAATCGTTGCCCTTCATCTTGAGCTCACCCTCCATGTTGTAGAGACGAGCATTACCGATGTTGACTGCAGCGTGTTAGCAGATGGTCGCATGGCAGGTGGGTTAGGAGCAGGGTGCTCACCTCGATCCATCATGTTCATGAGATACACCCACATGATCATGGGGATGATCTTCCAATCGAGTTTCCTGGTGATGGCCTTCTCGGTGGCGAGGTCGATATACTCGACATTGGTACTATAGGACTGGTCCTCAAGGCGTTCGACCTGGATGTCGAGGTCCTTCTGGGACTCGACCTCCGAGCTAGAGACTTCGCCTTGGGCGGCGGAAATGTTGTCCTTCATTGCGGTGGCCTCGCGGAGGGAGAAGTGAGGGTGTGGTGCTGGGTGTAGAGAAATGTCTATAGAGGTTGAGGAAGAAACCGAAGTACAGGGTGAAAGAAGGAAGAGAGGGAAGGACTGGATGAAGGAGGGCTGAAGAGCTGATGGGTTGGAATGAGGGGGATGAAGTAGAGAAGGCGAGGGAGAGAGGAGGTATTTATTCGTGATGGGGGGAGGCAAACACGTAGCTCCAGCACCAGTCTTGTTCGGCTATGGAGTGATGGAGTACTGGGCAAGTTTTTTTTTTCCTGCCCTCGCAGGCTCTCCCCATCCCCTCAGATGTGAAATAGGCTCAAGAGATGAGGGGATTGGGGTCAGCAGAATGCTCTAGGGGGATGGGGAAGTTGGGGTAGTGGGGAAGCTGGGGAAGCGGAGGAAACTCGGGGTTGAATCTATCTCCTATTCCAATGGCTGCTATTCGTCCAGGGTGTTATCTAGATCCACATCTCGTGGCTCTGACCTATCTGGATCCTATCTGAGATGGCTGAGATATACATAACTCCAGGCAGTCCCGCGCAAATCCCCATCTCCCCATCCTGCTTCTCCGCATGTCCAGGGGGAGCTCACGAAGCTGAAAAAAGGCCGAACAGTGCCAAGCGGTGCCAAGAGGTGCCAAGCCCTCGCCGAGCGGTACCGGGCTGTGCCAAGACCCTGCAGTCACGCTGTTTTAGCGGATTTTAGCGGATTCTTCGTTCATGGTGGTTTGATGCGGACGTGTAGCCGTCGTCGCGCGCCCGGATGAGCGATATGTTGACAATATATCCGAGGTGCAGCAGTCTCCACGTGGCGCGACTGCAGCCGGGTAGGCTTCTAGAGCGCCCCTAGAGCCCTGTTCACGACGTAGGACGCCCTTGAGTGCCGTTCAGCACTATCCAGAGCTATTCTCGAGGCATCCCAAAACCATCCCATCCCATCCCATCCCGGCAGATAGCCACGTGGTGCCCACGTGGTGCCACATGCACAATCAGCTGGGACACTGCAATCCTTTCTTGGCATGGTTCTTCTGCTTCTTCTACTGGTCCTGGAGAAGAGAGATATAGTGCTGCAAAGAGACAGGAATCAAGATCCGAGGTGCAACGAGCATAATCTCTTTCGCCATTGCCGCGACTCTTGAACCTGGTCTGTCCTGTCCCGTCCCCTGTTATGGAACTAACACGAGCCACGGCCCATAGCTGTGCGATTATGAAGATCGTCGCGTCATTGATGGTGTAATACGATATGGCTCTCACGGACCTAGGAGTAGAGCTGTCGTTTAAATGTCTCTGGTTTACCCCCCGAAGGGCTTGTTGGTCAAGCTTAGCAAACGGCCATAGTAGTGGGGGCCACTACCTCCTAGAAGATAGTAGCTGTTAAAAACAGTGGCCCCGCCCCGGCCCGGCTGAGCTACCTTTAGTTCAACGAAGAAATAGCGAGAGGGATCTGCAACTAGGAGATTTAAAGGCATGGGTAGGGTGGGGGTTAGGTGACGGTCTTTCTGTACTTGGCCTATTTTGATAGTTAACTGAGTGGAAAAGAATAATTGTACCTCGGTATTATAATTGATAGTGATATTTTAAATTGATATACCTTTCTGTAAGGATATACTATGTGGTCCGAGGAAAGACTAGTGTTGCAGTAGGATTATTAGATTTCAAGGAGGTCGTATTATATAAAACTTCAACTTGCTCTAGAAATGACCTTGGCTCTCTGAGTCCCTTTTATGTAGCTCCGATCGGGCACCGATCGGGTGCCGATAAAGTCTACCTCAGCCATCACTCCTAGTGTACGTCCTACTCGTACAGTATAGTTTACCTTATACTTTATACTTTCCTTAATAAAAACCAGTCTATATCTTACTGTTGGTTGTCTAAAGACAACTATATATATTTGCGCGGATTGTTTTCCGAGACCCATCTCATAACAGCCGGGTTGGCTTAGTAGACAGTGAGGGATGAACAGTATTAGCAAGAGTATTGCTTGCCGTAGCCGGGCTAACAATAAGCTAGTACTAAGAACTTAAATTTCAGAAACAGGAAACTAAAACTAGAAACGAGATCACAAAGTACATTATATTCAAGAGAACTTAGATTAGGCTTTAGAGTACATACTACCTACCGTACCACTTTCCGTCCAACAAAAAAAAATAACGGGGCGGAGATCTATCTAATTTAATCCGAAGGGTACGATGCTGGGACGGGGAATAAGGTGACTGGTGTAAGAGGGCTATTGTCGTGTTACGGAAACTGAAGAGCGGCAGCGGAAGAAGTTTGTTCCTTGCCTAGGGGGGAGGGCAGATCATAGTTATTTCTTTTCTTTTCTCTTCTCATCAGGGAGAGGAAGTTCTTCTTCCTCAAGTTACTCAAGTTACAGTTTTATTATCAGTTCTTTTAACAGTTTAATTGACTCTTATTACTTTAGTTCTTTACTGATCTTTATTATTGGTGATGTCCGGCTGTCTATTCTGGCTCGACTTATGTCACAGGGTGCCCCTTTGGACACTGATATGGTTCTTGAAGTTTCCCCTATTTGGAGACTTCTTTCTCACTTATTCCTGTGTTATTCCCATTGATTAACAGTTCCGACAACTATTCCATTCCTGTCAGGGGTTCTGCAGCGACTTCTTGCAGGAAATACCACGAACCATTTGACCAAACCATTCTTTTCTTGCAGGGTGCGGGCAGGCTGCACTGCTCCGTCTCAATGCCATCGCAAGAGCAACTAAACTCGCTCCAGATATATTGAGGAAGTCGTCAGGTAAGTTGTAACTAATATGAAGAGGCGGGGACAGTCCCGTCTTAGGTTTGGGGTTGATCGCCTGAGAAATGAAATAAGAGAATGTAGCTTTACACTTGTAATTAATCGTAGTAGCGCAAAGAATATTGTTTTTATCATCTGATCACAGAAAGTCTAGGAACGGCCAACTAACAACACGCGGCATTGCTGACGGGCACCTTTTATATAAATATTTTATTCCGCTTTTTGTCTTCGCTGACTAATATTCAATTACGCCTTGGCGCCATCACCATGCTTTGACCTTGCGGCCTGGATAGTCGCGTCCCCGGAACCCCATTCCCCCACTATTAGACCAAGAAAGTTTCTTTAATATTACGTCCCTAAGATACCCCTTCTTAACTTTCTGACCCCAGGTCCTAGACACTGGATGGAGAAACGAACAATCCCCCGCTCGGCCCAGTACGGCAAGGCTTGCATGAGCTGTTTCAAGGCCAAATGCCGTTGTGTTCTGCGGCCCGAAGGAGACGGCTGTGAAAGGTTGGTGGCGGGACTGCCCCTTAGCTGCACATCTGGCTGACAGAGACGGTTCACTTACAGGTGCCACCGCCTTGAGAGAGACTGTCAGCCGGCCGACACATTTCGACGACGCGCCACGGCTGCGGAAAACACCCGAGACTCTGAGGACCGCATCGCCAGGCTCGAAGGCCGGCTTGAGAGTCTCGCCTCCCTTCTGCAATCGCGACAAATTCCAGAGGGCGATGCAACCGTACAAGCACCTGAACAACAAGATGCTGCCACGGAGCCGTCCGGGGGTTCCCTTCCAGCGCTGACAGCTAGGCCGTTGGACAATGATGAGATCGCTGTTGATGTAGACGATATACCTGCTCCGCCGCCGGGAATGCAGGCCCCTCATATTCCCTGCTCGCCTGCACCCGTGTTGGCTTTGCCAATTGTCATAGACACGCCAGAGGACTTGTCAGTGAAGTGTCTTGATACTTTCCGCTCCCGTATGTTACGCCATTTTCCCTTCGTCCACCTTCCCGCCGGCTTGACGGTTGAAGAACTGCGGACTGAACGGCCATTATTGTTTCGGGCCATCATATGTGTCGCGTCTTCATCCTCCCATGAGAAGCGGATACGTCGCACTGACTTGAAGCGGCTTCTATGCGAGGCCGCCTTCTTACGGGGACAGCGGCATGAGCTGCAGGGACCATACGAAGATGCACTGGGCCGTGTGATTGACCCCACGGCCGACCTACTACTCAGTCTCTTAACATACATTGCCTGGGGCTGGGACCATTTGCAGAGTCACTCTTCCCTATCACGCCTTATGGCGTTGTGCACATCCATAATCGGGCAAATGCACCTTGACCGGCCCGCGCCGTCCGACCTTCACACAGCAAACTTCCTTGCTGCGCCGTCCTCTTCCACGCGGTCCCGACTCTCACTCGAACGACAACGCGCTGTCCTTGGCTGTTTTGTGCTGAGCTCCGTCATTTCCGCATACTTCGCGGACATTGATCCCATGCGTTGGACGCCCCAAATGGAGCAGATTCGTATAGCTGTCGGCGACAGTCGAGAATGCCCTGGTGACGCCGATCTAGTGAATCAGGCTCTCCTTCAGCTCGTCGCTATCAAGGCAACTCAACTCCAAGACAGACTACAGCAATTACACATACAATATCGGTCTAATCTGGCTCACGCGACATCAGCTGTGTCCGTTACCGGTGACGCAAAATCACTCCTGGGCCAGGTGCAACAACTCCGCCAATCACTCCCCCGGGCTTCACAGCACCTCCAGCGTAAGTTGAGTCCGCTTCTGTGTTTAGTAGAGATTAAGCCGAGAAATCTTCAGCTAGCTATTCGTTTATTACCCGCTCTGTTATTTTTCTGATGATGTATGCTAACAGACCCGCCCTGCCCCCACTTTTAGCCCATACCTACTATGTCGAGCTTCTCGTGCTCGAAGTCATCCGCATTTCTAGCTCCCTAGCATCCCTTTCAAGCGAGCCCTCAGCAGCCAATACGCAGTGTCTCTCTGACCTATCCGACGCGAGTGTTAAGCAGTCTATACCCTCGGGATACAGTAACCTCTCATATATGTGGCAGTCCGTCCTTGCCATTAGCGCTTGTACATCGTCTTTGCTAGCCATGGTGCCGTCCGACTTCTTTGGCATTTCCTTCTGCCAATGGGAGCAACTCGCCGGTTGCATTGTGGTTCTAAGCCACTTAGAGAGCCTGAACGACCCGAGAGTTAATCTTTCAGCTTCGCGGGCTATCGTCGACTTACCAGTCCTTCTAGATCAGACAGCTGAGAAACTGGCCTTCGCCGCCAGAGAGGCCGGTGAAGGAGATCCTGACGCCACGTTCACACAGTTGGCGTGGGGTATTCGGACCTTTCGCTCACATATACAGGGCTCTATGGTCCAGCTCACTCGACCCGGCCCGGGGGAGGTATCGGGCTGCGGTGGAAGCAATGTAACAGTGACGCCTCAGGAAAGCTATTTCCAGAACAATAAATTTTGGTTAGATCAATTCTATAGGGATTGGAGCTAGAGTACGGCGATATTTGGCTTTATTAAATAGATTTAGAGAAATAGTAAAAGAATATTAAGTTTCTTTCTTTATAATAAGATTATATTAGATAGTAAAACGTCCCTATATATAATAGGAGCACCATATAAAAGATTTAACAGTTTCACTCTAGATAAAAAGGAGAACAAATCACCGCCAACACTTTACTATTATATTATATCCCGGGTCTATAATATTTTCTATCTATAAGAAATTCTTTTCTCTTTATAGATTTTTAAGCGTTTCTTTTTTATACTTATTCTAAAATAAGTTATTATAAAAAAACAAAATAGAGGAATAGATAATAAAACTAGAAAAAGTAATAGTAAATTATTAAAAAAAAAAGAAAAGTATTCTATTAAAGTTAGAATAATAAAAAAAGTAAAATATATTATATAAATACTAAGTAGATTTTGCTAAGATTAGGCACCTACGTATATATTAGTTAGAGTCACTGATAAAGGGAACGTTTTAGAAGTACTTGATAGCTTCCTAAGGAAAGATCAATGAAGACCATTACTCGTCAGTCTCCATACACCTCGAATACTAACCCTAAATTACTTCTCAATCATGGCTGATAGTTGCTCGTCGGGCGCAATCCCAATCCCGACTTCTCGTACGCCATGTCCGTTGCTCTCATTTGTGCAATGCTGTCCTCGCCCGTGTTCCACATGCCGGTGCCCGGTCGACCCTTGATGCGGTCGACGAAGGCGCCCAGCTGCCACCGGTACGGCGTCCAGTACGCTTCTCCGGGATAGTCGAGACCGATCTCCTTCCAGGTGTAGCCCTTCTTCGTCTCCTTCGTCTTCCATCTCTTTACCACTGGCCAATCGCTACCACCTCGAGGTCCCTGCTTTCGAATGATGAACTCGTCCTCGATGTTTATGCTGTGATACACGGCGGATGCCAGTGGGTTTACGTACGTGGCCTTGCGCGTGCGCGTCTTGATATGGCCCCCGGGAAGCGACACATCATCAACATGAACGGGCTTGTGGATAACTTCGAGACGAGGTAGCCCCGCCTCCGTCATGGCTGACTGTACGTTGCCATGTGTGTTGGCCGTCACACCGTCGGGGAAACGCCAGTGGACATCAAACTTCCAATCACACTTGCCGTAGGCCTCCGTCTCGCACGATTCACACTCGAGCGGTTCCGTCCCAATCGTGCCGCGCACCCAAGCCAGAGGATACATGACATCCATCATAGTGCCGCCGGAGAGTTCGTACTCCCAGCGAATATTGTTCTCGCGCGGAATGACGCCGCGGGGGATAATCATTTTTGCATCGACGTGTTTAATATTGGGCCGGTCAATGACGGATTCCCAGAGGTGCCAGCTGGGTGGGAAGCGAAATAAGGACGCCTCAAGCAGGACTGGGGCGTCGGGGCCTTGCAGGAGAGGGGAGTGGAACAGACGCTCTGCTTCGATGGCATTTGACACGGACGGCTTCTCCAGCAAGACGTGCTTCCTCTTCTTGAGTGCCTTGAGGGTCCATTCGTAATGTAGCGAATTCGGCAGAGGGATGTAGATGGCGTCGATTTCCGGATCGTCGAGAAGCGCTTATGATCGAGAGGATAGTAAGTTAGCTGTGAAGACATACGATTGGCTCCGGGCAGATTTGTACTGAGGCTTCTAGATACATAAAACTGTAGGATGATAGAATAATAGGTGTCAGGGTAACGGAGGGACGTACCCTGGTAGCTGTCAAAAATCTGCGGGATTCCATGTTTCTTAGCAAAAGCCTCGGTCTTTTTCCGGTCACGCGAAGCAACCGCCTGTACAACGACCTCTGGGTGTTGCTTTGCAGGCCCGATGAGCGATTGGGGGCTGCCTTCTGTTAGCCACTTCCCGACCACCAAAAAAAAAGAAAAAAAAATAAACAAATAAAAAAGGACCACCCTTTACAGTTTAAAACGAAATTGACGAAGAGAGAGACTATATAAATCACTTACACGACATTTGCAGCACCGAGGATGCCGAACCGGATGGGATTGGCGACTTTGGAGGGTACGCTGAAGCCCCCCATCATCTGGTATGAGCGGTGCAGGAATCCCATCATCGCGAAGGTACCTTAGCAGACAGGTAGTTTCTAAGGAGAAGTCACGGCAGTCGAATACAGGCAAAACGTGAGTTTTCTCTACCTTCTTCGTTGTTTCACCATCGAGTTTGTTAATGTTGCCTCGCTGAAAGTGTAGGCACGCAAGCAGATGATTTTGTCGAGGGAGGATGAAAGAAAAAAAAATGCGAAGCAACAAGCTCCATTTGAAAGGGAAGCAGCTCCCACCGAGTCGGAGGAATCATTAAACCGTCACATATTCCCTACCAACCGTCTCTCTATCTATTTTTTTTTCTCTCCTTTTCCTTTGTTAATTATATTTGCTTGCTCCTTGCCGCTTAGATTATTGATCGGAATTGGAATTCCGTTCGGCCACACATTCCGCAGCCCACAAGACAAACATTCCGTGGTCTGGGGCCGACAATCCCGATGGAGGCGGCGTAAATATACCCCGCCGCCTCAATTGGTTCCTGGAGATTTCAGCTCCAAATGCGGAGAGCCAAGTATGACCGGGGAAAAAAATCTTCCCCCTGACCCGAGATCATTATTCTTGCATGAGTCTATGACTCTAGTACTTTGAATTAACTACCTATTCTTGAGTAGACGCATGTACCTAGAGTAAATGTGCTGACAGATTTTATTTGCAACAAGTCCATTTCTACCTTGAAGACAAGGCGTCTCTTCTCTGGGAGCTTCCATCGCAAATGCAATTGCTATTTGACAAAATCAATATACCTATAGCCCTGCTTTGGTTTAAACTACAAGGTGTACCTGAACTCTGGAGACTCCTCAATAACGATTTCGCCCCGATCTGCCTTTTTATTAAGCCGCCTCAAGAGGTATACAGACAAAGCCGCTAGGAAGGCATCAAAAAGAAGGAGGGCTCCAGTTGCTATAATACCAGGAGTATAATCCGGAGCATTCTTTTAACCTTGTCAGGACTTGCACTACTCCACTCAATTTTTTGGTTTTGGGGGGGGTTGGGGGGAGGGGTGCGCTGGTTATTCATGACTCACTTCTTGTCGGAAAACCTGCGAGGAGTAGATGCCTCCAATCGCGGCGCATACAACCTGGGTCACCGTGAGTACGCTCCTCTTGGCGTCGAGGCGAACGTTGTTCTGACCCCAAGCCAGAGCCGAGGAAATTAGAGCTGTGGCGCCCCCCATACCCAAGAAGGTGCCGACGTACCGACCAGCAGGTGCCTCTAGGAAGCCGGTCAAGGCGAGACCGGCCACGGCAATAAGGCAGTTTGCGATGGCGAAGCTACCCCGCTGGTGGACCCTATCGGCTAGCCACGAGAGCGCCAAGGAGTATAAGATTGAAAAAGCGGCCGGGGGTGCGCTGAGGCAGAATGCCATGATGAGGGAGAAGCCGAAGCTGTTGCGGAGGATGACTGGCAAGAAAAAGAGGAAGCTGTACAAGCTGCACGACCCGCCGATATATAGGAATCCGCTGTGTTTAATTGTATGTAAGTTAGTCCTTCCGTCTCGGGGTGATGTTCTGCCTTATGCCAGAAATGGTAAAAGGAAAAGAGAGAGAATAAGAAACGGAATATCGATGGGCTTACACGGTCCACGTATGCCATGTCAAAAAGACATCTTTCACGACCTTCCAGGTAACCTTGCCAGACTCGGAATCGCCGCGCTCTGCAACAAGTCTAGATTTCAGTGCCTCCTTCTCATCCGCGGTGAGGAATTCGTTGCCCTTCGACTCGGGAAAATCGGGCAAGAAGAGGAAGCTGGCGATAGCGATGCCGGCGGTGATGGCGCCTTGGACGATAAAAATCCAGCGCCAGCCGGTGTGCTCTGGTTCATGGGCGATCTGAGTGAGGCCGTATGATAGGATGTTTGCAAATGAGGACAAGAATGTCGAGGCAGAAAAGAAGATAGCGATGCTAGCATGTTTTAGTTTCCGGGTTCTTGCACGGTTTTGAGGAGCATTCTTTACCGTTTCTGGACTTCATATCGGGGATACCAAGCAGCAATGAGATACAAGCATCCTGGGAATAAACCCTTCACATATCCCAAGTTAACTTTTTCTCCCTGGTAAGATTCTTCAGCAAAAGGGAGAGAAAAAAACACTCACAGCTTCAAAGCATCCTAACAAGATACGGAGAGCAAGCAACGTCGCATAGTTCTTCGCGAAGCCAATGGACAGAGTTATCACCCCGAAGAGCAAAGCTAAGATACTCAACCATAGAGGAGCACCAAGCTTCTTGAGCACAATGTTACTCGGCAGTTCGAAGAAAACGTAGCCGACATAAAAGACGCTTACTTCAAGCAGCCGTTAGCTCGAGTACTAGAGGGGGCCGTAAATTTTCCTCGCTAGGCCTTTTTTTATACTACTCACAGACAACCGAGTATCGATCGCCCAGGTTCAGGCCGAGAGCACCGTCTATTCCTGAAATTCTAGCGCCAGCCAAGTTGGTGCGGTCAATCAGAGAAAGAGCATATAGCAGAACTACCAGCGGCAGCAGGCGCTGATCGATCTTGCGCCTGAGCACAATGTAAGCGATTTGTCTTTTTTGATTTTTTTCCCTTTAGAATCGAGGTGATGATAGTGTTCTTTGGGATTTGATAACGTACGAAATGCGGTGGTGAACAGCCAGCAGGGACGGATCTGGTTCTTGAGCCAACGATGCGACTTCCTTAGCAAGAGCAGAGCCATGCCCCTCAACATACTCGATCTGCTGATCTTTGTTATCCTCCATGGTGGTTTGTGTCCGTAGAAAGTAAATTCCAAGGGGAACGATTCAAAGATTATTGGAATGTGCAGCAAGAATTGGTTTGCTTCTTCTCTCTCTTCTCTCTTGCCCTGAACTGATATATATCTTCTGCAATGTCCAGCGACGTTGAAGATTTAACTAATATATAAGACTGTGCGGGCGCCCCACCACGGTTATTGTTGCTCTCCTTGGCGACGGACGAGCCAACAGAACGACGCCAATCCATCAGAATCCGGGTAATGATGGGGTAGTTCCGGGGTAGTGTAAGATTAGCGCTATTTGTATTGCTGGGAATCCTGGGGTGCATGAGATTTGGGGCTAGTGCCCTTCCCCGCACTCCCTTGGTAATTCCTGGTTGTGCTATTAGTTGATCCAATGTGATGGTTGAATATTACATGAGAGCCAAAACGACCCATTGCCGTCCAAGTCTGCTTTACTCTCTTCCCAGCAGGGGTTCCACACGGGTCATCGGATGTTGGGTCCGTTGCTTCATGGATCCGATGGCTGGTGTTGCGTTATTTGCGCTCCACTCATATTTGGATTTTGTCGTCCCCTCGGCTTTAACAGGCTGTGAGGAAGAAAAGTAATATAGAAAGCAGGAGGCTGAAGCACGCGCTGCAAGATTCAAGGTGTCCGGATTACTCTTCAGAGTGATGGTTTTTTTTCCTCCCCCCCCCCCCCCCCC
>PGIR01000346.1:0-19041 GCA_002812735.1 Scedosporium dehoogii | reverse complement strand
TTTTTTTTTTCCCTTCTCTCTCTCCTTGTCCCTGATTGGGGCTGGCGGGTATCATTGTTCGGCGCATTTGGGTCTTACATCTTGCCCTGATGAAACAGACCGCCCATTGAGTGATGGGTCTGCAAGTGAGCAGAGGCCAACAGCGAATGATGATTCGATCAGCCCTGGCAGAACGTGGCATAAAGGGGCGCGCAAGGGGTGCAGCATTTGCGGCCCTCATACTTCGCAGTTGGAAATCGAGAGTTTGTTGAGTCTCGCGCTGGCTGTGGACTCGATGTTACGGGCTTGCAAGTGGCACGCAGCATTTGTCCAAGTTTGCATTGACGACGCTACGGTGACAAGAGTCCGGAACCAGATCGGTAGACCCCTTTTTTTTCCTCCCTCACAGAGCTCAAGCTGGCATTTGACCTCGATCATTGATCCATGCTCTGTCCCATTCACGATTCCTCAGACCGACGAAGTCCGCTAGGGCTGAGGAAGGATCCAATGCGACGAAATGGTATGCGCGAATCATTGATCCATCCCGAATTTTATGCCTTTTTTCTTACTATTTTCCCCTCTTTCTCATTTTTCATTTCCCTCACTCTCAGGCATGTGTGTGGCAAGTCCCTATCCAAATCAGGTCAAGTCAAGGCATTGATCAATGGACTATTGGGGTCTCGCATTGTTAAACGCCGAATTTCTCCAATTGGAGATTCTCGTGGCATCAAGCGGGTGATGAAAGATTGAGATCAATCACAATTGATCAGTTTTCTAGCCCCCCCGCGGTATATTCAATGCACGCTGTCTATAGCTCCATTTGGAGCATCATTGGAAGTTCGTGATGTCCTTTGGACTTTGTGCGCGTCAATCAATCACCAATTGATTCCATATTATTTGCTCAATTTCCACCCGCAAGGACCGAGAGAGCTCTGAAGCGCCAAAATAACCCCGAATACCGGCAGTAGAGCACTTGACGTTTGAAGCTTTTGTGGGGGCAGCCTTGGCTCAATTCGGATACGCGCAGAGAGCACAGCAACATGGAAGTGATGAAAATGGTGTTTTGAGCATCATGCATCAGTGTGTGCCAGAGTCTAGTGGACCGGAGGCGAGGTGCCATCCCAGAATACCGGCTCGCAACGCGCCATCGCCACTACCACCCTTGCTGATATTGCTGGTATTATGATTATGGTCAGCGCCTGGCTTCACCAATTGATCTTCTGTCGCCCATGTCGAGTCCCTGACTGGCTGCCGGACTTGCCTCAATGTTGTCTTGCCGCCGCAGCTTCCCACCCCGAATCACAATCACAATCCCCCCTGTGCTCCCTCCACTGGCAGCAAGACCCCTGGTCAAATATCCTCGACCCAGAACCCTTGATGCATCCAATTAGTCGACCCTTGTCCTTGGATACCGTCTTTGGGTTGGGTCGTTGGCCCCATGGATGATCATTGCCGTGAGCGATGAGGCGCGAGAACCAACATGGGTTGGTGTCGCCACTACGAACGCTGGCTTCCCTTCTTTGGGTCGACAATTCATTTGATCATCCTGCCTTTCTGTTCACGTCAAATGTTCCTCCAGAGCATTGGGGCATTACCCCGTCGCTTCCTCGGCACAAATCATTGCTTTTCTGGACTCCACCTCCGGACCGGACAGTCTTGGTGACTGAGTCTGGTTGGGGTGCGGTAGCACGACGCAACATTGAACGCACGCATTGATCAATTGGATGTGTGGACGTGAGAGAGACACTCTTTCATGCAGGTCCCGAGCGGCTGCTTCTGGAGGTCCTTGTTTCTCTTTTTTTTTTCCCTCTTTTTCCCTGTTCCCCCACTTTAACCCGCATCTTTCCTCACCTCGCCTGGTTTGGGCGTTTTCTGGATTCTACCGAATGCAAAGGTGCAAATGTGCCAAGGCGCCCCCTCTTTCGCATCCTTCCTTCTGTCGGCTGGCGATGCAGCTCGTGGTTATGGCCATCTTTCCTTCGTACTTCGCCCATCTAGAGATGTACCTTGTACGTGAGGAATCATCAATGACCCGAATCGATGAGCATCAGGTCAAATGGACCAATGCTTGTTGCACATATTTGATCCATTGATGATGATTATTCTTCTCTACGCTCCACTCTAAGTTATTACAATACGACAGCCAAAGTCGTATCATCACAATCACCCACGCACCCCTGCAAGTCCGTCTTGTCACCCCGACCCGACCGACGCTGCGAAGTACTTGCAGTCTAGACAAGTACTCTGTTGTGCACTCGCCTACCTGGTACTTCGTACATTACACGGCTTCGCCCATTGGGACGCCCTGGTCATAATACAAGGCATACACCACAATTATAGGCTGTCGCAGATGGGGTAACGGGGAGCGTCAGTGCCCTCTCCAGATTCTAGGGTATACTATTACAAGCGTAGTGCGAGTGACCGCCTGGCGATGGCATTTATTCGCCATTTGCAGGACTAGCATCCAGCGTCATGGGCACCTGCAGCGTCTGATGCACTTGGTCCAATCTGTCCATTGTACGTACCCAACCAGGCCCTGGGACCCCTTTTTTTTTTTTTTTTTTTTTTTCTTACTTGTATGTACCTGGAGACGTTGTATCACCCCCCTGGTAGACCTCGAACCTCGTGCTGTATCGTGATGAGCGAGAGGCTAAGGAGCAACTCTTCGGGTCCTGTATCGTGCCTGTCCGATGCTGCATGCAGATGCAAGTTGCGGTGCAGAAGACAAAGTACACTACTTTCTTACACTACAAAGTACACCGGGGAGTCCCAATCCTCCGCGCTTGATACCCTCAAAACTCCGGGATCGTCCTGTTATCACTGATCAGGAAGACCGAGCGTTTTTGTTTTCCTTTTACCCCTCGTCTGTCTTTCATTTCACAGCTTCCTCTTTCTCCCACAGGGACGGACGTGCTAGGTTGTTGTCGGGCTAGTCTTGTAGTCTTGCAAAGAAGTCTTTCGACATTTTGTCTCGACTCCGACACAGTCTCTACTGGTTGTTTCCCACCCAGCATTGTCGGATTGTTTGATCGCTTCTTCTCTCCCTGCACCAAACTACAACGTGCTCGTCCGGTTCCTTCGATTTGATGCATACATTGTCCACCGCTCCCCCGATGAAATCCCTCTTCTCCTCCTTCTACCAACAAGCTTTCTTTTCATGTCACTATTCTTGTGAATAAGGAACTCCCGGAAAGAAGAAGAAGAAGAAAAAAAAAGGAAGGGGGGGAATAAAAACAAAAAGAATTACACTTTACTCACTCTTCATTTCGCCTAAACAGTACTTCTCCACTCTCGAACGCCTCCGACTTACACAACATCCCAACATTACTCTCGACTCTTCACAAGCAACGAACAACTTTTACGACTTTTCCTCTACCCCCCTCAGACTTCGAAGAGCCCGCCGTGCCCGAGGAGGATCCGACTATACCACTACACTCCCGCCACTTGCACCTACACCTCGATTCCGCACACTATCAGTTGATACGACCTCGCAGTATCGTTCGGGCGAGACGCAAATTGCCTCTCTGGCAGAGAAGGTCAACGCAACAGATAAGAAACACCTGAGTGTCATTCCAGACACCGTCGATGCTGCCGGCGTAGAGACCGAAATACCGAGTGCACCAGTGGCCACGGCTCACCCTCAGGAACAGGTCGACACTGAAGAATACAACGGCCTGAATAGCCCCGGCAGCCCAGAACCTCCGTCCGCACGTCGAATTCATCCCCATATCGAGGGAAAATTGCCATCAGCCGACATGACGGCCGGTCACTCCAGCATGGTGCCGGACTCGTTTTACGAGAGCTTCCGATGCCTCGAGGAGACCAGCAACCTCGATCTCCAACTAAAGCTAGACAATTACCCTACAAGTAGTACGCGGCCCAATTCACCACCCGCGAAACAGAGGAATCCTTCTTTCCGCAGGCACCTTTCCATCTCCAAGGTCCATCTAGCACTCTCGTCTCAACCCTCCTCCAGCCGGCCTGGTACGAAGGATACTTCAGCCACATCTACCACATCGCCCCCTCCGTCGATAGCCAGCTTCGGCATGCCTATGAGCCCAACCCACGGACATCGGAGATCTAGGGCATTGTCTCTACGCTCGCCCGGACCTAGCATCGCCGAGAACGTGTCCGGTCCGGTCCCTGTCCCTGTCCCAGTCCCCGTCCCAGTCCCCGTCTCCGTCCCCTCCGGTATAGATTCAACCGCCGCCGCTCATTATCAAGACCCCGAGGCGAGGCTAAAGCTCCGAGTATACCTCGCAAGTCCCCAGAAATTCGATGAAGCCGTGGAATTCGGATTTCCCTCGACGGAATTGCGACCGGGTCGACGAGCTCCCGAAGTACGCCCTCTCAGGAAGCAGCAGTCGTGCTTTGTGCTATCTGATGATACCGATAAGGTCCATACATTCCTATCCGACGACAGGTCTTCGGTCTACAGCGATGATGTATCCATGGCCGAGCCTGATTCTCCCAAGACTCCAGAGCCCCTTGAGAAGCCCCCAGCTACACGATCCTACAGAGCTGCTTCGGACGCCGGCCTGGTAGCCAAGATGACTGGTGATTATAACCAGGCGGCGGCATCCGCTAGGGAGATGACACTGCGGATGACTCTTACGAGACCGGACCTCCGGGCGGGAGAGGACCAGATCTATGGATGGCAACAAAAGCATGTGACGTCGGGTGGTCGCAAGTCTCAGTCGTCTGCGCTCCGAGAGGAATTGTCCCCGACGGTTGTTTACATTAGGGAGGGCAATTCCAAAGACAGCATCGAGAGGCAGTTTGCTGCTTTCGACCAGTGGGCTCCGCCAGAGCGCGGCGTTGTGAAGCGATTCTGGAACCGAGTCAGGCGGCAGTAAAGGCTACGGATTACTCCCTATGCCAGCCGATTGCCACACACACCCCGCCTCGTATTAGCACCACATCTTGCGGATCTTGTCGGTTTTCATCGTGGATCTGCTCGGATTCCCTTTCCGGCCCTGCGCGCCTCTGCATAAGGCGTCGTTTTTTATGACATGACATATTGAACTCTTACGATACATCCATCCTACTCTTGATTTACACAGTATATATGCTGGACCTGCCCTCTCGGGCCGATAACGATTGTGGCTTTCTACCATTTCGCTCTCAAGTTTGTCCTACACCTTTTTTTCGTCTCCTTTCTCTTTCAACTCTTTCATTTGTTTCGAGCCATCTGTCGGGGGGTTTGGACCTTTTCTTGTTTTCTTCTTCTGTCGGAGGTATATACCCATTGGAAACATGCTTGCTTGTACTATAACTATCTAATGATTGCGTGTTGATTTCGCTTCCATTGTCTTTTGAGAGCTGTTCTGCTTGCAGACTTCTCGATTGGATGGTTTGAAGCCAGGCCAAAAACAATCCTCCCTCTCCCCCACACCACGAAAACAAACATTTGTTCTTTAAGCGAGTCAGCAGAGCCAGAATTGCTTGCTTCTTTTTTCATTTTACTTTCATCTTTCTCACTCTCTCCTTATTTGTGGTCGGGGTTAAGGTGTCGTGGGGAAGATTCAGAGTTGAAAGAGCTCTTGACTGGCAAAAAAGCAACTCTCATTGGGTGGAGTTTGTAGGACCATCAGATTCATTTCTGTCTCAATTTGATCAATATATATACACATTAACTCAGACCACTCTTATTTTGAAACAGTTTTTGATATGTTTATAACTTTCCTACTGGGCTTATTCTCCGAGTCATCGGTTCTTTCAGACTCAGGACTCAAGACTCGGATTCCGAAGCTGACATCGACTCTTGAGACGTCTGTGTCATGGCAACCTTGACAGCCTCTGACAGGTCTCTATCCCATCCCAGGGCTAGCGGAACGGGGTGTACACTATGCACACAAAATAGGGCCATCCCTTAAGATGGATCTGCGGCAGGCGAGTCATGTCTCGTTCCTGTGCCCGGACTGCGTGTTGGGAGAGACAGTTTGAGGGGTCATCTCCGAGGTAGGTACGCGAAGACTCACGCAGTGCAGGCAACACCTGATCTCTATGAACACCCGAGTACGAGACATACTTTTACATGCAATCGCCGTGTGTTGTTACACTTGCACGGCATTAAGGGGTGGGAGGTAAAAGAAGGTTACCGGCATGTACGAAGTACGATGTTGATCGAGGTTCAGCTGTGGGGTATCACGGTGATACGAAGAATGTGTGGGAATCCAATGATCCTGGGGTATGCAGTCCCTACAAGACAACTTCGTGCGGATAATACAACCCATCCTCTCCGGCTGTGGGAGGCTTAACTCCTCAAACAAGACAGGCATTCCCTTGTCTGGCGAAGAAGGATCCTGGGGAAAGGGAAAGAGCGTAAACACACTAGCATCATGGTATGTGTGCATACTAATAATGGCTACTATAGTCGAGCCATAACGCTAGAGCCGCAGCGGCTAGTATTGAAAACTGGCTTGTATTAATATCTAGAGTAAGAAACACTACTCCAAATACCTGTGCTCTTCTGATCGAGCGCAATGGGGCAACGGAAGGTTTGTTAATTTGACATTGGAGCGCGATCACTGACCATTATGTGCGATGCGCACAGGTACAGGAGGCAAGGGCAAGGCACCCTGTTCAATATTTTCCTCTCCCCAGAGAATGGACTTTGTATTTGTTTCTGCTTACTTGGTATCTACGAAGCAGTTGAGTTATAAGGACCGATGAAATATCAAGGCCAGTGCCCACACGCACGCCTTTTGTAACGCTAGCCAACGGACTTGCATGCGCCAATGTATGCTCCACGCTTGGGGCGACGGGGCCTGTACCAAGATCCAGACCTTCCTAGTCCTTACACAATGACATATGAAGAGGGCCGCAGGAAGCATAGCGTGGGGGAGGTTGGGTCCTAGCGGTGAAAGCCAGGAGGAAAGAGGGGGAAGAAAAGGGCCTCGAGAGTGCTTCTCTCCTGCGTCTTGCACATATACAGACTTCGGACGTAGTAGCGAAGCGAGGGGGCAGGAGGAGTTGTCTAAGCGTTTTGTTTGTGGTGATATGAACATCTAAGCCGAGAGATATGACAACAGCATTTCGCATCAATATTCGGTATTTTATATTACACCTATGAGCAGCGGGAAATGCTTTCTTAGTCGTCTTAGTAGATTTCTGGTGTGCAAGGGCATCAAGCCAGGCTGCCGAGTGCGAAGCTTAAAGCCCTGTTTCTTGTGCGATGGTGCCGATCGATGGCTTGATTAGATCCTAGATCGAGCGCCCTTGGTAACTACCACCTCTGGCTATACTCTAATTGTGGTTGAAAGTCATTGGCAATTGAGTTTGATTTTGATGTTTTTCCCAAGTTCAACTTCCCATATTTTGCTGGTGTGTCGAGATCAACGGCGGGGGGTGACATCATTCGTCCCAATGCTGTCTGCGCTGCTCTGCTCCACCATTCCCCCCAGTGTCTTCGGTTTAGTTTAGACAATCATCTGGGTTACCCTGAAAACCGAACTGGACTCGACGGGACTAGGGGTCTACGAAGTAGGGGTTCAGTCCTTACAAGAGTTTGATTATACATCCTGACCACGATGCTTAGCTTGATCCTTCAGGAAACTCGCCTCAGAGAAAGGGGGCAAGGCCCTCAAGTCTGCGCTTCCCCTCCCCCCCTCCCCTGAAGAGCAGGCGCACAAACTTATACAGTGGGCCATGGCCAAGATCCGTAGTGTACTTGATAAATCATAGGAGTTTACTTACTGTGGGGGGGGGGGGGGGATCGGCGATGTCAAAGAGCGCAAGGGGAGCACTGCACCTCACATTCCTTAGGTTTGAGGCAGGGACCTCCCAATAATATGAATGCCAGGAAGGCCTCGATGAGAATCAACAGCGAAGGCGTAGCACAGTTTAGCAGCAGGGGTCGATATCAATGTGACTTTGCCAGCTGTGTGGTGATTGAACCGACGGAACTGCAAAGGGGAACATCCGGATTGTGGAAAGATATCATTTTCAAAGTGAAATCGTATTGATTCTGTTCGTCTGATCCTCCGTGGTGCGCCATTACACCGGCAGCCGTACATCTTCTCGGCACGCACAGGAACTGAGGAAACATAGAACCGTCACTTATTCGATGAAGTTGGCCCTCCGCCTGTCAAATTGTCCCCCACCGAACGCTCGGATCCACATCGAGATGTCAAGATGCCGCTCTCGGCTCTCTCTTGTCCGTGAGAGACTACCCCACCAAGAACAACTCGAACAACCAACCGCCGTCTACTCCAAAAAATCCTCGCCTTTATCTGCTCTGCTACACTCCATCACATACACGAGGTGACCAGGACCTTCGGGATGCAAGCACTTAGCATCCGGATGTCACATGGGTGACTGTCAATGTTCTCCAGACCCCCGAAACTCGAGGCCACGATGGATCCAGAGGCCAAAGCATCATACTACTTCGTAGGTCCTACTCGGAGAAGTAGATACTACTGTGAAGTAGTGTGCAGGTTAGGAAAGGCGCCTACCTTCGTACACTGCAGCAGGTACGCAGCGTGAGACGGTATCAGAATGGCTCCATCGTGACATCGCCTCATGCACCTCAGAAAGGAAGAATGAGGGTGGAAAAAAGAAAATCAACCAGCCCCTCCCTTTCCGCTGATACCGCCAATGGATCTCAAGCCGCATGTCCCAGTCGTGGCCCACACGTGGACTTCGTATTAGTTGCTTCACCACATCGGACAGAGGGGCCGATGTCTTGGTAGACTGAGCCGATCTCTTCTGAGCTCTTTTCAGGTAGTAGTTAGTATACAAAAATCATATTAATAAAATTATCGCAAAAACTGTGAGATATCCCGGAGAAGTATTCTTGGGGGAAATTTATTAAGAAGAGAAAAAAGAGAAAAGAAAGGGGCATAAAAGTCTACCACCGGTTTCGAACTAACAACCTCTCCAAGCATACCCCCTCCGCCTCATATCTACCAACATCTCCAGCCTCGAGATCTCACAACCTCAACAGAGAGTCCAGACAAGAGATTCCCTTCCGAAAAAGAAAGGAAAAAAAAAAAAAAGAAAAAAAAAAAATTCCCACTTCACCCTCCACAGTTCCCAATTCCCAATTTTCCTTTCCCAATTCCCAAATTTCCTTTCCCAATTCCCAAATTTCCTTTCCCAATTCCCAAATTTCCTCCACGTCTCGTGGTTTGACCAGACCAGGTTCCACGCCGGCGCCTTGCGGAAGTAGTTTATAAGCAGTGCGTCACCGCTCGACCACTTGAGCTTCCATGAGACGTTGGGAATCCAGACCCAAGATTTCACATATAACACATAAGCCAACAATCGCCAACGATCGGAAGGAAGGTGCGTTCTGGACGTAGCTTCTACGGATATTGGACATGAACTTGATCGCTAGATGTATTCTATTAAGAAAGCACAAAATGACACTTGTAGATGTAACGGCATCGTTGAACACAATTGCCAGAGTCCATATAAAAATAGGGAAATTTTTAACAAAATAAAGTACATGTAAAATTCTCATAGAGGTGAGCCCCCCATGATACCCTCCGCTGGACCCATACCATCCGTTTTCCCAGTCTATATTTCCTCGTCACTCTCCTCCCCAAGCAGCTCCCCTTCTACATCATCCACATCGGCGTAATCGCCCATCCCCCGAGCGAAGCTGTCCCTCGTCGTAAACCTCCTAGTCCCGCCGTAGAACCAGCTTCTGCTCGATCCCCGCCTGCCGCCGCCGCTGACGCGCTGGTACGTCGACGTCGTCGCTCGCCAGAGACTCGTTGCCACCAGCGGCATGGCCGCCACCACCGCCACGATCGCTGAGACCGCAATGACGGGGTACTTGACCCACGGAGCCTCGCCGTCGAACGCGCTGGACTCGCCCAACCGAATTTGACCGAACTGGCTCTTCCAATTGCGCCAGACCCACCAACCCGCGGCTGCGGCAAGCAAGACCGGGATCGTGACGGCGAAGAAGATGGCCACGCCCGAGACGCGATGACGCCGCTCGTATTCCTCCTCGTGGCCCTTACACGGCCAGCTGGTGAGTGCCTTGTCGAGCTCGCGACCCCCTTTGCATGTTGTCAGGGGAATGCGGCGATAGCCTGTGGGCTCGTAGTACTCGGGCTCGTCAGGATGCTGCTTGCACCATTCCTCAGCATTGAGTGGAGATAGACCCTCAACCAGAGAGCACTGGCCATTGCTGTCCAGCTCGTAGTTGTAGGCACTGTAAAGTGGAAAGGGTTAGCCAAATTCATGTTCACTTAGTCCACAAAAGAAACAAAGAAAGGGTGATAATAAGGAAAGAAAAGGTATGTGTGAATGTGAAATGTGAACATACCACTCAAAGTCGCGACGAGTACACTGGCAGTTCTCTACCATAAGCTCATGGCGAACCCTGCCATCATTGTAGCACTCCTTGCCCTTGACCTTGCGCAGGTACTTGGACTTGTGGCCAAAGAGGCAACCATCGCCACCGGAAGGGTCGCGAGGCGTCCAAGCATAATAGTCGGACTCCTCGCAGGGTCTCGATGAGAGGCCGGAAAAGTCAAGGTTAATGGCGGACATCGGACCGTCACCCTTGCTAGACCAAAGGATAAAGTTCCGTGAACTACCCGATCGCGGCGATGTGATGTCGTGGATGGCAACCTCCTCCTCCGCGAACTGATGCTTCTTCCACGTCTCGCCCTCATCCGTTGAATACATTACGTGGTTGGTATTGACCTGTTGGTCTGCTCGCCACAGCTTAGCGAGGACCGTGATAGATCCTTGGTCGCCATACTGCCACGTCCAGACACCCTTCTGGACCTGCTTCCAAGTAATACCACCATCGGTCGTCATGAAGGTATCGGCATCCTTAATGGACCCGAGGTGAGGGCCGACATTACCTACGCCGAACATGAGACCAACCGCCGTGGCCACTGAGTAGCTCTTCTTCTTGTCCATTCTCTCTGTAAAACCGTGGAGATGGAGCGCGCAGGATGCGTCTCCACTGGCGCTGTGGCACGAGAATGACTTGCCTTCGACGTCCTTAGCAGGAGGTGCCAAATAATACCACTCGGATCCATCGTTATGGGTGACCTTGGTCTGTAGCTTCTTGGGTTCGTCAGGCTTGTCGCGATTAGCCACCGTGTTGACAATCGATACACCCTCGAGGCCGGGAATCTTTTCAAAGTCGACGTAGTAGTAGTCATCGCAGTTGACTCCCGATGCGCTGAGAACGTACGTCGTGCCATTGGAGTTGCTCTTGAGAATGTTGCCGTAGCGTCGGCCTTCGCGCATCTCGGTAGGAACAAACATGTTGACGGCGTGCGTGGAGCTATCTAAGACGGTATACTCGACGCTATGATCTGCCTTGAGGTTCGCGGGGAACTTGGCCTGGGCGTACATCTTGCCGTCCACGCTAGCAAACGCGACAAGGCCTTCCATGCCCTCGTGCGCTGCCGCCACAATGATGAACTCCGCCATGGTCGCAAAATTGCGGGCAGACGCGTCTCCTTCCGCCCCCTCACCAATTAGCCTAGGGTTGGTGATGTCCTCATCGAAGAAATCATCACTGACGAAAAGCTTGGTCTCCTTGGCGTCTTCATCGTCCTGGCCTCGAGCGACGCACACAATCTGCTTCTGATGCCGCATCTTGAACGCGTCGCCTCCCGTAAACTCGCATTTTATGACGTGGCGCAAGATCGTCTTCCAGTTATCTCCTCTATCCACCGAAAGGTGCGCCTCGCGGTAGCAGCTGTCGCCTGAATCATCGCAATTCTTGCTCAACACGATAATCCAGTCTTTCTTATCTGGGTGGAAAGAAAAGGGATAGACATCTGTGGCCGGCTTCCGGCGTGCCTTGAACGAGTGGAAATGGATGCCTCTGTCGACGGTATAGATAACCTTCTCCGAGGCCGTAGTGAAGAATAAAACGTCGTTTAAAGTGGGATGAGGGTATATGCCGTCGATGTCGTCGTCCTCAAGAATCCTCTCCCACTTCTTGCCATGGTCAGATGTGCGCCAAAGCTTGTTGTCGGTGGTCATGCGGTTGCCTTCGTAGAGAACGGGTCGCACAATAAGCGACTCATCACCTCGTGAGCTGGAGTCGCCACGCTCGAGATAGAACTTTTGGAAATCCTTAAACTTGGTCTTGAAGGTGAACTGATCCCCAATGATTTTGCCGTCATTCTCCCCAGACGACGGGCCTCCCACAACGTCGGAACACTTCCTGTCCACAAGGTCATCCTTTTGATCACCCTTTCCTCGCTCGCAGGTATTGCCTGGAATTTTTCGCCAACCAGACGACCCTTTAAATGTGTCCTCCGGCTTCTTGTCCTTGCAGGCGCCGCTCGAATCTATCAATAGACCGACGGGAGCGCATTTCTTATCTTCATCCCTGGCAAAGCCGAAGTCGCACTCGAAATCCGGATCCGCACATTCGCACGGCTCCGTCTTGGCGATCGCTTCTTTGAATTCCTTCCTGATGAAGCAATCGGCATCCTTCTTGCGGCGGCGGAAAGTTTGTTTGTGACCCATGATACACGTAGGGTGGCCATCGCTGTCGGCACGCGCATGCCAGTCTTCCAAGTCATCTTCACCACAGGTACGCTCCCGGAGGTCCTCAAAATCAATGCTAACCATCTGGAACTTGCCCTCGCCGCCAGCCTCCCTTCCAAGCAGAATAAATTTGAGGGTTGAGGAGTCCTGGCTGGTGGTGAACCACGAGGGAATGAGCTTCATACCGTCAGGGAAGGTAACCTGGTCCCACTTGTCACCATGGTTAAGCGAGTAGCTAAACTCGGACACTGGTTGCTCCAGCGAGTGCTTTACAGCAACGAGGATGGAACCCTGGTCGCCGAAATCGTACTTGTGCGGCCCCTCAAGAGCCTTCTTCCAAGTGACGCCGCCGTTATCGGACACATAAAGATCGGCCTTCTCCAAGCTCTCGAGATGACTGCCAGTATTCCCGTTCCCCATTACGAGGCCAGGAGCCGGGCTGGAGTAGACGCGGCCCATGTTTATCATGTGCGTGACAGAATGAAGATGGATTCGTTTATCACCCGCCATGACCTTGTCAAACGTACGCCCATCGTCAAAGGTAATTTCGGTCACAACCTCTCTTTCAGTATCGCGGTGTTTTTCCAGCTTTTCCCCATTGCCGACAGTGTTGATGAGGAAGACACCCTGGATACCCGAAATCTTTTCGAAGTCAACAAGACCCATCTCATTTCGATTGGTATATTCGACGTTCTCGGTAAAGTAAGTGCCCTCGGAATTGCTGGTGAAAAGAACGCCCATGGGTTGCGACGGACGAGAGCTCATGACGTCAATCTGGACACTGTAATTCGTGCTCTCCAAAACCGTGTAGGAGCCCTGGTTAATCGTGTGTCCATGGCTTTCGGGGAACATAGCCTTATGCCAATTCTTCGAATCCGTTGAAACGTATAGGGCCATCTCGTCAGTCCGGGCCGAAGTCGTAGCCACGAGTATGAATTTCTTCACGCCAGCGAGATTCACGGCACCAAAGAGGCCCTTGGTGGTTCCGATAGTAGGCTCAGATTCTTCAGGCTGTCCATTTACCTCACGGAAGAAAGTGTCCGAAATGACGAGGCGTTGGTCTTCCTTCCGTCGAGTGAACCCGTCTTCGACAATACACAGGACCCTATTCGCATCGAGCTCGTCCTCGCCAGTCGTGAATTCGGGGGTAGACTTGGCCCACCAGCAGCCTGGGGCATGGTGTCGGAGATCTTTGGGCGCGGATTCGAAGCCATCCATCGTATACGTCGTAACATAAGAGCAGATGAACAACTTGCATCGAACGCCGTTGAAGAGTATCCTATCCGGATCGCTCGCATGGAAGCCAAGCACTTCATCAGACACATGACCCGCATCGGAGAAGCGTGAATCCGCGCCGCTGGTGAACTTGGTCCACGTCTTGCCGTTATCGCTTGTGCGATAGTGCTTATCTTCGCGGCCGAGGATGTACGCGCGTGTCGGGTCATAGGTGTGCATCACGAGAGCCGCGGCCGCACCGGCGGGTACGCCCTCAACTTTGTGCCAGGTGGTGCCTGCGTCATCGGAACGGTAGACGACTCGATCGGCCGGGTCGTGGAACAGAATATCGTCGGAGCCGCGGAAGTACCTAAGACCTCTGGGAGGATTGTCGAAGCTGGTGACGCTCATCTTAGGGGTGTCCGATTTCGCGATGGCTGCCGTCCACAAGAGGGACGACAGAAGAATACTGCGCCATGAGGCTGCAGCCTTGCCCCTAAACCTCATCGCTGCGACTTGGAGGAATCGTGGTTGCTCATCAAGCTCGCGAATAGAAAATAGATCAAGTTTTCGAAGGAGGGCGCTATCGGGTCGATAAAAGGGTGGTGCGCTGCACTGACGGCAAGAATGGGAAATAGACAGCTGGAATGTTTAATGGTGGCTCTCGTAGCAGGCGAATGTGAAAGGCAAGCTGGACCTTACGAAGCGGCGTCAGCTACAGTACGAAGTAAGCCGTGGAGCCAATAAGCAGGACCACCACGCAGACTTTACTCTATTTGTACAGAGTACCAATCGTGGTGGAGAGGAACACTGAAGCTACAATTCTAGGCACGAAGTACTTGTAACAAAGCCGCTGAGGCATCACTTTTAATAGCGGCAGTTTGGGTTGACACGTAGCAATTTGAATCGTTATTGATAAGACAGTCACACAATTCGGCTTCCAATGGTCGGTGCAAGTACCTGTACAAACAACGACGGATTGATGTCAGACAAAGGAAGTTCCATTCCAGTCGCCCAAACCATCCCCACCTGTCCACTCGAGGTTTGTGCGAGCAGCCTATCAAATGCTAGTTGTGCCTGAAAAGTGCCATTAGTGCTGCGTGCGTCCGGAGTAGTACAATTTGATCTGCCCGGCTCACCATTCTCTGAGCACAACAGCGATGCTGGAGCGGTTCTGAATTTATGGGCTGCAGTTCTACGACCATCTGATCGCTAACACATATATACGAGCACCAGAGTCTTGGGCCTTGAGTAGAATATGAAGTATGAAGTAGCTGAAAGCTAATACGACGCACCAGCCCGAGGAGGTGCAGGAAAATAAAACTATGAAAAACATGTTAAGAGAAACGCTCGAGCGTATAATCGTCAGTGTACAATGCCGTGGCATATGGCGGCATTCTCAGGAGTGAGCTGCTGCCATCCTTGAAAACTCATCGTCATGTCTCGTCTTCGATTTCTTTTTTCGGCCTCATCAAAAGCACAAACTCGCACATACCATCTGCTCAATCCACCAACCACCGAATGCAGATCGGATTTCGGCCAGATTTAGTCCTCTTCGGGGAAAAGCCAGTCACGGGCAGTGCCCTTCTTTCCACCCATTCCATCACCGCCAATAAGAATGCCCTTGTTACCAGCCCTGTCGGCATTTGCCCCCTTTCTCGAGCCCATCCCGTCACCAGCAATGGAAATTCCCTGGTTGCCCATCTTTCGACCCGGCGCAGCAGCGTTACCACGGGAGTTCTCCTTCTGCGACACGGGTGAATCATCAGTAGCAGCCCAATTGGCCTCCATCATCCTCACGGCCTTCTTGCGATCCTCACTGACCTTGCGGGGCTGGGGGGTTTGGTCATCCTCGGGGTCGTCAGTCATTGAGAAGCTGGGGTCAAATGTCTTCTTGCGGTCCTTTAGGTTGGTGATATTTCCAAGTGCGTACGGGTCAGGGCCAGGAGAAGGTGCCTTGCCATCTTCATTGTAAACGTGGTTGTCGTACAATCCAAGGCCGGTGTTGTGCTTCGTTCCTCTAGGGACACCGGCAGGACGAGGCTCCGTAGGCTCCGGGCCGTCGTCGGCGAAGTCGAAATGGTGCTCGGCATCGCGGCGGGGCTTACCGGCCGGTTTACGTTGGTTAGCCGGGGTTTCTTCAGCCTCATTATCCCAGTGACGCACATCCTGGGGGCGGCGGATAGTCCGAGTAGGAAGTGCTTTCTGTGGCGTTACAAAATCATCAAAGGACCATGAGCTGTCATGCTTAGACCTGGATCTGCTCCTATCAATCTGGTCACTAGCCTTCGGCGTGGTCTCTCCACCTTCGCCATGCTCGTCACCCAAGGCAAAGTGCTGGAACCGCTTGGGGTTGGGACGGTAAAACCGGTCTGACTTCGGCTTGTTGTCTGGGGAATCCTGCTCATCCTCCACCTCAAACAGACGGCTAGGCTGGAAGTTCTTTCCGGCTCCTACCTTGGGAGCAATAGGCCGGGCTTGATGCTGCGAACGTCCACGTCCATTGTCCTCGTCATGGGCCTCTTCTTCCATCTCAAACAGGCGACTAGGTTGGAAGTTCTTTCCAGCGCCAATCTTAGGGGCAATAGGACGGGTTTGCTGCTGGACACGTCCACGACCATCATCCTCATCTTGTTCGTCGGTTTCAAAAAGTCGATTGGGCTGGAATTTCTTATTAGAGCCGGCCTTGGGCGCGATGAATTTGCTTGGTGACTGAGAACGACCCCGACTCGGCGAGCCGTCATCTTCGTCGGTAGGCTCATCACCCAAAATCTCCGTGAAGGATCGCTGGCGAGGTCGAGTACCCGCATAAGGTGAAATGATTCTCGAAGCTGCAGCGTCTTCAGCGGCATCTCGAGGGGCAAAAAGCTCAAGGGAAGCGTGAGGGTCGCGAAGGGCATTCACAGAGTTACCGCGCGAGCGATGGGACACGTCACTACTCTCGGGCGCACTCTCGGCGGCGGCGCCTCTGGCAGAGAGACAAGCAGTGATGACCTTGATCTGATCACTACCGTCGCGAATGGGCCAGTTTCGACCTGATCTGCCGATAACATCTACTTGTTTGAGAAGCGCACCTTGATCCCAGCTCTGTCGGATCTGCGCAATCTTGCCCTGTCCGTCGAACGACACAATGTGCATCTATCGCAAAGAAAGTCGCATTAGCAAGGAGGGAAGCAGATCGGATATGCTAGAATTGTAGCTGGGAAGAACGAGACGAGACCAAAGGACAGGGAAGGGTAGACGCACAATTGGAAGGTGGACTTCTCGCTCAGAGAGAAAGTTGTCATCAAGTCCAGGCAAGTACGGGCCACCACTGCTGACAAAAGTCATGGTCGTCTTGGTCTGGATGGCGGCGGCGTTTCGCCCTTCAATGACGTCGAGAAAATCTTCGGCGGTCTTCTTGATTTGGTTGCGCAACGAGTTCAGGTGCTTGATGATATCGGTCGCACCGCGAATCGCCGTCGTCGTCGTGACATAGTGCAGGGTAGCATCCGCGGAAAGCAGCGACGAGTTTGGCGAGGCCAAGAACTGCCTATATGTGGAGGCCATTGTGTAGAGGTATTTAGCGGTGTGGTGCTGGTGGTTTCTGGTTGTTTGTTCTGTGAGAGAGGCTCGCCCAGGCGAGGGGAAACCTTGACGAGGCGGGGGATTCAAGCAACAGGAGACGAACAGCAACTGGGACGCAGCTGTGTTGGGAAGGAGGATGTGTCCAAGGTTGTCTCAGGAAGGGCAACCGTGGCAGAAAGCTCGTTGCTTTGCGACTCAAATTGAGAACTTTCCCGCGAGTGAGAGAGGAATTGAAGGACACGCGAAAAAGATGGAGGGGCAGGAGACGAGATGAAAGGGGGGATGGGACGAAGCTGCTTGTTGTTTGTGGGAGTGTGGGTACCGTTGGCAGTTGCCAATGGGGTTCATCATGCAAACGGAGGGTCCTTCAATGTAAATATTATGGTGGGATAGCACACACTCACTCCACACAGTTTTGGGGAGGAGAGGTCGAGTCTCAACCGTGGTAGTCTGAGGCGGTCGTGTACGTATACTTCGTACATGGAAGACGCGCCATTGAACACACCCGTGTCTTTGGCGCATATTAAAGGAGGACCTAATCCGTTATTTGGAAAACATTCATGGTCTGTGCTCCAGTTGCTATGGTACTTGGCCCCTCGCTTGGTGGACACCGCGAACTTTGTACCCCAGCAAGGAGCTTGGCAGCGGACAAGTATCTCTCAAACGGAACTCACACTTTTTGATGAACGATCGGAAACATTTCTCTATTTTGCCAGTACGAAGTGGATTCTTCTTCCTCGATCTATCTAGGATCGTGTATAGCCTGAGGCACGCACCTTCACCATATATGAGAGCTACCTAGTAATATAAAGTGGTTCTACTTGGGTTACCGAAAGGCCCAGATAAACTAATACATGGGCTGCCACATTCCGACTTGGGCTTCTCCATGTTGCTCCATAGTCAGTATTGCAGCTTGAAGCCGTGCGCCGAAGACCCGCAAAATTTCCCCTGGCGCATTACGCCACGTGATCCGCCCTGGTGGTCCAGGCCGTTTTGAGTTTCTGTTCTTACTTCGTACCTTGGACTACGAAGTAGGCTTTCTGGACAAATTCTCCCTCGGCCCTCCCTCGTCTGTCCAGCAAGCCAACAAGCTCGTATGCTGCAATCACTGATCCAATTGCATCTGTGAACGTCTGGCGGGTACAATGTTCTCCTGGGACAGGGCCATCGCGGACCAGACCGACGTGACGGGAGGTTCAATCCCTGGCATGAACCTAATCAAGAAGTCCAGGATCCCATCCCTGCTGTTTCAACTTGGAGACCCTGTCAGCCACCCACCAATAATACCCATAACGAGGGAATGATCAGAGGCCGCTTTTGCTCTTTCGAATTCGTACCACTTCACGTCTAACTTTGCAGAACTAGGGCTACCGAGTGTCTTCAACTTACCGAAGTAAGCGAATCAAATAGGGGCGTTCCATCAGACATATCTCAGGTCCGCAACCTTGCTCTGGATGAAATGCTATGAGAGATTACCAGTGAAGGAGCCCTTGAGGACACAATCGGCTCCGTATGCTTCATATCAGATGAAGTCTTTCTATACCTGTGTATATTAAATCGAATTCCTGACCCAAGATCCACAACGGATAGCTTCCCGTTCCTATGCCAGCTAACGAACAGTAATATATGTACAACTCGATGCCACCATCCCGAATGAGCATCAGTGAAAAAACATGAATAACCACAAGGGAATATTTGAGCATCATTAGCTCGGGCATCTCTCCAAACGCCGTGCTTCCATCCGACCCATCATGTCCCCGAAGAAAATTGCCTACAAGAAAAAAAAAAAAACAAAAA
>PGIR01000345.1:0-19352 GCA_002812735.1 Scedosporium dehoogii | reverse complement strand
TGGGGGGGGGGGGGGGGGAGAGTTGAGTCTATTGCTCGAAGGCGAGGAGATCGGTGTGTTAAAAGGGGGCAAGAGTTGGTCGTGTGGTCGTGTGCCCAAAGGACGAAATTCGAAGGGGGTTTAGTCTGGACAACTGCAACTCTCACCTTTCTGGGCTGACTGGGGTGGAAGGGGAGGGGTGTGTGGTTTGTGGTGTGTGTTTGTGTGCGGAATGATTGAGAGAAAGTGAAGAAAAAGTGTTGTCTTGGCTTGGGAGTTGAACCAGTCGGAGCTGGGAAGAGGGTGGGGAAATGACGAACCGGGGGGTGTGTGTGCAATCGTTGGTTCAAAGGGAAAACGGAGGGAGGGACTGGACCCAAGCCGCTGGGAAAGAGAAGCGAAGGGGAATGGAAATGCGATCGCTCTGATGGGCTGAGCGCAGAGTTGAGCGGATGGTAGTGGTGTCGCCTGGCTGTTCGCTGGCCGCTGGTCGCTGGGTCGCTGGGGCGGTATGGGTCTTGTCTTAGCGGTATTGGGTGGTACGAAGGGAAGTGGAGAATTGGGAATCGAACCAAGACAGGACAAGGCCCAGACAAGTTGCGGACGGGAAGGGAAGGGAAGCCAGGCAAGCAAGTGGACTGTGGAGCACTGGAGCACTGGAGCACTGGAGCACCCGGGATGGATGGGGCACTGAACAAGTGCGAAGACTGATCGATCCCAGGGTCTCTTGTCGGCTGAGCAAAACAAGAAACGCTATTCGAGGGGGAAACCTCGTCGATCGCTTTCTTCGAGACGGGGGCTCTTGAAAAATGTCTTGGGATCGGACAAGGCCCGGCGTGGAAGACCGCCACTTCCGAGTCCTCGATTATAGCAATGCGAAATTGTAATCAGCCTGGGCTTTTTTGCTCGGTTCCCCCCCTTTTTCTTTTCGTTGGACAGAAATGTTTTTATTATTATAAGATCCTCGAATGAGTGACTTATTGGGCGAGAGTGATGATCGTCGCTGCACGCAGGTTCGAAAGTTCAATGTTCAGTCAAGCTGAGAGAGGGAGAGAGCTCTTCCGACCGGGTCTAGAATCCAGAGCCGATAGGAAATCAGACAGTGGCACTGGGAATGGAAAGCCGTTGTTTTCCAGAAAAGCAAAAAAAGATGAAACCGAAAAGAGAATTAAGGTATTTTCCGAAGGGACCTCGGTATTCAAAGAAAGCATCGGCTGTTTTTCTTCGTTTGTCTTCTCATTAGGCTACCTCGTATAGTGCAGTTGTTGTCGTTGTTTGTTTGCGTCGCTTCGAAACATATAAGAAGTAGTAGCATCATGACGAAGGGTGTGTTGTAAGTGGGACATGTTAATGAATGAATGAGATGGAAGAGGGAATCTGACCTGCTTTGCCAAGGGAAGAGACCGAAGGATGTGACACGAGACCTTTGTCGAAAGTGGCAAGGTTTCCGGCTTGTTCCCTCTGCGGGTTTTCTGGTCTTTTTGCGCCTCTTTTCTATGCGACGGGTACTACGAGGTACATGTTGGGAGCTCTTCTCCGCTTTCTTTTTCTTTGCCAGTTACTTGCAGGCAGAGAGGTACGAGGTATACTTCTTACAACAAGAACCCAGCTCGCAAGTATGCGCATGAGTGTAAACGTACATACTCCATATTGCCAGGGTCATAGGTAGGTGGTAATTACACCCAGTTTACAAGGGCGCGATTGGGAGAGGATGGGGAAGGAAAGGACCAGGTCTGCGCAATTTGCCCTTCTCCTCATCTCTCTCTCTCTCCGCCTGTCTGCTGTATGGGGTAAAGCAACACGAAGCAGCCCAGCAGCGGAGGGGGAAGGGGAGGGATTGGGATGGCGGGGGCGCCGAAGGAGGAGATGATGGGAAAAGGGAGGTGTGCCACTACTCAGTGTACTTTGGGCCAAAAAGAGAATGGACGGCTTCCGATGGGGGTCACCGAGCATTCGATGTCGAGCAAGACTAGTGAGGTTCCCATCCCGGGTTTCTTCATTATTACGAAGGATCTAAATCACTGCTACTTTCAGAGTTGGTAAGTTGGGGGGCAGAGATGTGAAAAATCAGGCTGGTCCCTCTCTCTCCCCTTGTCAGTTGTCTGCCCACCGTCAAAACGGTTCGACAGTTCTATACTTAGTGTAACTTTGTAACTCTCACTTTTCCGCTTTTCGCTTCTCCCCCCGTCTTTTTATGGAGTAGACGAAAGTGGAAGAGGGAAGCCCAGAAGGGGGAGAGCGGCTCTACAGAGCACTCCGTAGTGGGGAGAGAGAGAAGTGAAAAGGAATGGGAAAAGGGGGGGGGGGGTGAATGGATTCATACTCCAGCAAAGAAGAGAAGAAAAAGAGAAAGAGAAAGAGAAAACGGAATTAAAAGATGAGTGATCACATCACCCCCCAGTCTCCAGACCTTCGGTGCTCTTTGGGTCCCTGGATTCTCTCAAGTCCGGTACGGCACTTCATACTGTATTAACCAGGCAGAGGGCGGAGAGATGTGACCAGCCAGCCGGCAGTGGGCAGAGACCTGCGAAGTAAATAACGAGTGTTACGAAGTTACGAAGTAAATTACCGGATTCTGGCTGGCTGAACCAGTGGAACTAAACTACCAGGACCTTGGACTCCCCTGGGTATTCTAGGTTGTTTGAGAAAGATGGGGGAGGAAGGGGAAAGGAGGGGGGAAAACGCGGCAGACCCTTTCCCAAGGACGCGGTATCGGGGATTGGCATTTGGCATTTTTGGGGGTGGAGATGCAGGGCTGGGGTGCTTTGCTGGTCCAGAAGCTTGATTCGTTTTTTGTCCCGGACTTCGGATGGAGTACGAGAAAAAAGCATGGAGAGGGATACGCAGGTATGGAGGGCGGAAATGGGGGAAGAGGGGAGGGGGGTCCCAATTCGAATCACGCTGTGGAGGTGAGGAGAGACAAGAGGGAAAGTCTGGAGACGGAGGATGCATTCATCCGGTTCGCCACGCGGTGTGGTTGTAATCTACGAAGCAATGGCAGCAGAAAAGTCGACGCCAAACAAAATAGAAGGTCAGGGTATTTGATGTGGCGCACAGCCTTGGAAGTACGGACGAGGATAGGAAATGCAGGTTTTTCTGCGAGCCGGCTTGATGCCAGCATGGGCAGGCAGGCGGTGACAGACAGCGGACAGGAGACAGGAGGCGCTGGCGTATGTAGTGTGCTCCGTATGTTGGGGGGCAGGAGGACGGACAGCAACTTGAGGTGTCAATCAATTGAAGGGTTCGTTCGTGTCGTCCACGTCCCCTAGTGAGCAATAGTCGTACGGTCAGACGGCTAGGATCAAAAGAGACCAAATGGAACTCGACGAACCAGGGGGCGAGGAAAGTGCTGCGCTGAGCCAGATGGCACGGGACATCGCCAGGCTTCGTAGTTTAACCTACGAAGAGCATGCTATTACAGAGGCGAAAAGAGAAAAAATTGGTTGAGGCACGCTTTGCTCAGCGTCGTTTAGTTTACACGACGCTATTAGCGAGTTGCGAAGTTCTAAGTGGACAAGGGACATCTCGTTCCACTAATGCAGAATCGAGCAGGGCAGCAGATCCAGTTTTGGAACTGGCGGCAGAAGAAAAAGCGAGGCGAGAGGCAAGTGGACAAGTTGCTGGGCCTGGTTGTGTTGTGCTGTGCTGGCTTGCCCCGTCGCATGAAGACTTAGACGACGGAGCATGAGTGGGCTCGAAATCTAAGATGAGGCCTTTTTTGTTCCCAATCGTCGAGTCTAGCCCTCTTTCTGCTATTTCCTCCGGATTAATCATGATGAATTAATCAATCAGAAATCACTAGTGTAGCTCCCAAGACCCTCTCTTGATCTCTCGAAACTAATCACTAGCACTGGACTGGTTTCGTTTTGTGCTATTATCTGATATTGTGGATTCTCGTACGGTCGCGATGGAGAAAATCGTGCACGTTGCGACTGCGTTGAACGATGACGGACATCACCAAGAGCAAGAACCCACTAAAAGGAACAGTATTATTTACAGAGTACTGTAGCCATCATGTTTAAATGGAACAACAGGCTCCACCTCTCGTAGTTAGTGGGCAATGGGCACACGACACCCGCTAGTGTAGGGCAAGTCCAAAGCGCAACGGCCTCCCTTGGCAGCGTCATTGAATCCCAGTTACGCAGCAGGGTAGCAGCACGTTGCATATAAAGTATCGATTGGATGCTCCATCCTCTGGGAGAGCTCCAGGGATCGTTGGGGCCTCCTAGTTTAAATGCTCCTGTTCCCCCATCTATGTAATATACTAGGCGGAGTAATATTACCAGGGTTCCCCCTTTCTGTGGAGCGAGACGAGAGGAGGGGGGTGTGAGTGTGTGAGTGTGAGAGTGTGTGCGAATGAGTGTGCGAGTGTTTCTGGTCCTGCCCAGCCTGCCAAGACTCCAATAAACCGGATCCGGGGTCCCTCCTGTAGGGACAGGGTTTGTCTGTTGTTGCATGATTTCAGGACCTCGAACGACCAGGTCGCGCTAGACTCGGCACACACAGCAATTGAGAGTGGCACCGTAGCACTGAAGGGTTTGAACGACCCCCGGGGGTCCGATCAGTCCGGCACCGAGCAGGAAAAACGGGCGATGGAAACGCGTGAAGATCGAAGGAGAGAAAAACAACCGGCAGGAGTCTAGAGTCCGATGGAGATGGAGATGAAGATGAGGATGAAAACCTCCGGGTGCGGCGCCATTGAGGAGCCTCAATGGCAAGAGTTAGATTTTAGCTTGATCCATAGAATACCTGAGAGTCTGAGGCGTGAACAGACCGAAGCTATTAAGAAGTACGAAGTAATACGGAGCACGAAGAAGCATGATCAATTGAGGGTATGCACCCCATGTCTCTTCCCCTAATGCATCAATACAATAATACATGGATGCTAAGTTGGGGGAGCATCGAAACAGAAGATCCAAACGCATTCGACACACACGAGACACTCGGCTTCGAGGCTACGCGGAAAAAAGCAACGTGAAATAAGGAGAGCTGACAGGGGATCTCCAGAGGACAACGGCGGAGGACTGGGGGATCTCTAACTTGCACAAAATTAGGGTATCAATGTGAGGATCAATATCAAATATCAAATGTGAGTGTGAAGCATCGCGGAAGAAACCCTGCCCACTCCTCATCCGCTGGAAAGCGCCAGTGCAGCGGGCGAAGGCGGTGGCGTTGTCTGAGCTCCAAGAAGTGGAAGTACGAGTACTCAATGATACAGCATGTCATATCGCTCAACCGGGAGACCCAAAGTACAGTTTGAAAATTTATAAAGTATTTATATAGTACTCATACATATTCCAGCCAGGCTCCCAGTTTGCAGAGAAGACAGAAAATGTGCCAGGTGTTCGCAGTAGCCGACTTCACGGAGCATCTCTGTCCCGAGTCAAACGTCACGGGACAGGTTGGCATTGGTCCAGCGAGATAGTCTTACGAATTACGGAGTATCACAGGCTGCTCATCGTTGAGGTCGAGGCCCAGACCTTCGTACTTCCACTGTGACTGCCCTAGCTTGTACCGAGTAGGACAAGTAATTTTTAGCTTTGAGTTGCGTTACTTGAAACGCCAGTAGCCGTTGAAAGGGTCCTCCCGGACGCTAATTTCGACCGCTTCTCATTCCCTAGTGTGCTTCGTATGCTCCCGCTTCATCATCTCTTCCTCCTCTAACCGATGAGCAAAGGCAGAGCAAAGGCTTGAGTGAAAAAAAGGGGTAAAGAGGGATCATCCTCTTCACTACACTAGCCGCACCACGCCAACGATATGCAGACGATTAGGCTCCGCATACACTCAATTCACAACATTGGACTACGGAGTACAAGTCTAGTGTACTACTAATATCTGCAAAAGTGCAGCTCATCCACTCGTTGAGATCTCAGCCCGAACCTGCTGCCCTACCATAGTGTTCGGGCAACAATGATCCGCCGGGCTAGCGAGCTCTTGGTCTGGCGGCACAGCACGGAGTGGATCCTTTAGCCCGTGTGGATGTGCAAAGTAAGATGAGAGTGTGCTATTCTTGTCCTGTACGAAGTGGGAGACACAACCTCGTTGGTGGCATTTGAGGTTTGAGGAAGTTTTGCGAGATCTCGGTAGGTGAGGAAGCATCCGAACCCAACAACCTTGAACCATCGACGTGCAGCACTCTACTCCTACCCCTTGGGGAGGAGTGTGGATGTCTTGTGAAGATGCCATTACGAAGTACGAAGTACCTCCTGGGTAATCCCGGATCGACAGCAGTGTGGAGAAGACGAAGAGAGATCGCAGGGACTATGCGGACAGCTGGATCAATTGCTGCTTTGGCTGAGATGCAGAATGGTCCGTGGCGCTCATTAATGTTAAACAAGCTAGCGAGCTGCACCTGAGCTTTGGTGGTATTAGGTTTGGGAGATCTACCTTCCTGCGAGGCAAGCCCCTACCTACAGAGTAGCATATGAACTCTGTAAGTGCGAGAGAGGAATTGACACGTCGTAAGAATAAATTGCCTTACTTGCACTGAGGTATGACGGGCTGGACCACGACATCATCCTCGAGGTCTGCAATACATAGATTACTTCGTAACAAAGCATGTGCGAAGCACAACGTCGTAGTTGTAGGAAAATAGAAGAGGTGGGGAAGAGCTCATCGATATGCAACCGAAATGCACCTGGGAGGCATGCCAGAAACAAGATTACAAATGAGAGAGCTTCCATCGTCAAACAAGCATGGCTAGAACCCTTCCAATGCTACCATACGGCTGCAAGGACAGCAAGCTTGAGTTTTTTTGGGGCGCTCCCCCCCTCGCTAACGATGCACACCTGCTCCCCCATCTAAGCATTCGCAACCTCAGTCCCCAAGACCCCTTTCCTCTCTCTTCGTCGTGCATAATATACGAAGTATAGACAGGGAGGACGCAGTTGCAGCCTGAAAATCCTCTGTCTCCGACGGCTGGGGAAGGACGCATTGGTGGTGGTGGTGGTGGTGGTGGTAGTAGTGGTGGCGACCAAGCCGACGCAATTGATCATACCCCGGATTGATGAGATGCAGTGTCCCCCGGCCGTACTTCGTACGCGAGAATGAGTGGTCGACCTGGGAGATTATTGCGAGAGACTGCCAAGTACTTTGCTTTTCGCGATGCAAGGCGTTTGGACGCGCCGTCATTCGTCAGAGAACCAGGATGGGAGCAGGGAACGAAGGAGTACAAAGTACTCAGTTCTTAAAGGGCAGTGCAGGGTGTGAATGGGGGCGAGTAACTCGTACGATCTCCCACCCAAGAAATCAACCTATTCCATAAAGTATCTAGTACCGAGAGTGGTAAGTTATGAGATCCAATTATTGTCGCGAGCAAGCGAGAGGAACGGCAGAAAAGCAGAAAGGGAGGGGGGATCATGCTGGCCAGGATTCCCCAGTTCCGGAGGGGGGAACGAGTTGAAGGCTGCAACTCAATCCGTTCTGGAGACCGAGACTGGTCATCCTTCAACACACCACTCGAGACCCGCTCTCAGGCAATCAATCGAACCTTGGACGGACGAGACTCTTCAAGTTCGAAAGTGCGCTAACTTGGTCGTCATCTGCCGCTGCCGGCTCCTGTTGGCTTGTTCCTTCAGTCGATCGGCGCCTGGTATTTTCCGCGAAATCGTGGACACCCACAATCCTGCAAACGACACCAGTTCACTAGTGCTTGTCACTATTAATACCCACGGTCACGTTTCCGTACGATGTTTCACGATCATGTCTCCACGAATCGGGGCCTCAATCAAACGGAACTAAAAGAAATCCACAATTATTCGTGCAGGATCTGAGATAGCAACTAAACTGACAGAGAGCCTTACAATTAGAGAAGATGAGCGCCGTTGTCGGCGCTCCCGCCATCCTCTCTTTCCTAGGTCGTCCGCGAAGATTGAAGAGGGTGTGTCGTCACCAACGCACCGCCCTTTCGCTTGAACTGCTATACTTCGTAGCGTCGCTGCTGTGCATCAAATCTTAATTTCAGCAAGTGAATTGATGCGCAGGCGGCGCGGTTGCTCGGGCTGCCTTCGCCTAAACCTTGCCCAGTTCCGGTGACTGTCGTAACGCCCCCCTCTCTATCCCCTTTTTTTTCTCTCACTTCCCTCCAGTCGCGATGCAGATAATGGTAATCGTCTTGCACCGCACCGGCCAAGTTGGGATCCCGGCTCTGTCCATCCCAATAACACTTAAACACACACTTTTGAGCAATAGCGTCAACGAACACTTTGAAAGTTGAGAGTTGACGAAGGAGGTGCGGCCCAGGACGGTATTCGCGTCCTCTTGTGTTCACCACCCTTCGCTTCTCCGCGGTGCGTCGCGAGACACTATGGAAATATAGTGATGCCTACGTTGCCTGTCCTCGGGTTGACGAGTGCGCGTCCTCTCGCCCCCAACACGGCCTCTTTTTTGGCTCGTCACTCTCTCATTAAAGCCTAGATGTGTAGATCATAGAGGAGCATACTTCGTAATGGGCGACGACAGCCACGAACCCCAATTCCGCCCCATCGTCTCGATCTCGTCGAGCTGTAACAAATCCCTCGCTCTTCGCGCCCTCACTTACCATCTCTCCCCCAAGAAGCTTCCCCATCCGGTTAGACATGGGAGGGGAAGCTGGAAAAAAAAGAAAAGAACGAAAAGCTGGCTCTCGCTACGGTGGGGGTCAGATTCAGGCTTATTCTGCATCTGCTTCCCATTTCATATTAGTCTGGGGACAGGGGTGGGTGGTGGTGACAGCAAGCCACAGGCCAGAAACAGAAGTTGATCACTTTCATGGTTTCTCTCTGGGAAAAGCATAGGGTGCAGAGCAGGGGGGCAAACCATCACATTCGGAGGGTCCCGGTCGAGTCAATCTGGGGTTTTTGACATGGATCTGGTCCCCGATGAAGCCCGATATGGTCCCCGAGAAAGCTGAGATTCTGAAATCTGACCACAGCCGTGCGGTGCGCCTGCCCCCCAACTTGGCTTGCACAATGAGGATGAAGCACGAAGGAGAGGATGTCAGAAGTACAAATGTACTTGCACAAAGTCACTCCAGTGTTCGTACTCTGTATTTGACGAAGTTGCCCTGTGCACTGAGCTTATGTGATCCGGCAGACGCGGACAGCTGCCAGCCCCGGACCAATGACGTCTTTGACAATTGTTCTGGAAGCCCCAAATTGACTTCCCAACTTTTTTTTTTATTTTTGGCTTGACACTTGTCAGACGCGCCTGGCCACCCGCGAAGTCGCGTTCGGCAGTCGCAGCCTAGTCCGCGAGGACTGCACACAACGAAGCTCTCTGTCTCGGGTTATGACGCAGCGAACAACAAACCTCAAGAGTTAATAAGCCTGTATCTCTTCATACTGCCCAGAATCCGAGAAGCAACCCAGCTCCATCATGGACGTAGATACCTTGGGCGGGGTACCAGCTGCCTTCGACCCCTCTAAGCCCTTGAAGGGCATCGTCGTGTGCTGCACAAGCATCCCACCAAACGAGACCGTATGCCCCTCCTGCTGCCCCTCCATCGAGAAGCTGCTAAGTAGCTAGAGCTACAGCTAGCTATCCCTTTACCCCCCAAAGCTCCCTCTAGCCCACGTCTGCTAACAAACTGCCCCATTTCTTCAGAAAGACATTGAGCAAAAGACCACAAACCTCGGCGGCATCTTCACCGGCGACCTCACCGTCGAAGTAACCCACCTCCTCGTCGGCGACTACGACACCGCAAAGTACCGCCATGCCGCCAAGTCGCTTGCTCACGTCAAGGCCATGGACGCCGGGTGGATAGAAGCTCTCACGGACCTGTGGCGCGAGGACGCTTCTATCGATTTTGCCGCTCTCGAGAAGGAGTGGCGGCTGCTCCCGCTGGAGACGGGAGGAGCCGAAGCTGGTAGCTTCGATGAGGAGGAACCGCCACGGAGGAAGAGGTTGATGGTTTGTCTTACTGGGTTTTTGAATCGTGAGTAAATTCTTCGGTCCGGGAAGTCCCTTTCACGAGATCTAACACGAGGTTTCCTTTCCAGTCGAGGAACGGACAGCTCTCCAAGAGAAAATCACATCCAACGGCGCCCAATACTCCGGCGAGCTCAACAGAAGATGCACACACCTCATCGCAGCCAAACCCGAAGGCCAAAAGTACCTCGCCGCGCGCAAATGGGGCCTCAAGGTCGTCTCCCTCGAATGGCTCAACCACACCATCGAGCGCGGCATGATCCTCGACGAAAAGTACTACGACCCGCTGCTCCCGGCCGAAGAGCGTGGGAAGGGTGCGCGCGACGATCCGGAGGTGGCGTTGGGGAAGAGGCAGAGGCTCGTGAATTCGTTCGTTGAGCCGGAGGGTCCTAGGAGGAAGTTGAGGAAGACGGCGAGTATGAAGCTTAGTTCGCAGAGGGAGACGGTGTGGGGGGATATCCTGGGGGGTAATAGTAGCGGCGGCACCAAGGATGCCGTCTCCGAGAAAGCGCCGGCGCAAGAACAAGCTAGCACACGCGCCGACGAGGTTGATATGGCTTCAGCCACGGCGGGGCCCGTCCCTGTTCTTCCCCGACTGAAACCGGACGCGGGCATCTTCTCGACCTCGTTCTTCTACATCCACGGCTTCGACCAGCGCAAATTCGACATATTAAACCAGACCATCACCGCCCTCGGAGGTCGCGTCTGCCGCGCCCTCGACGAAGTCTGCCTCGCCCGCGCCCCCGAACACCCTTGGCACCGCTTCCTAGTCATTCCCCAGGACTCGCCCTCCATCCCGCCCGAACTCTCCCCCACATCCCTCCCTTCCAATCCTCACGCCGACGAAACCACCACCGCCCCTCAGATTGTGACGGAATTCTTCCTCGAGCGCTGCATCCATTCCAAAACCCTCCTCAACCCCCAATCCCACGTCCTCGGACGCCCCTTTCCCAAATTCCCCATCCCGGACTTCCAGGGCCTCACGGTGTGCAGTGCGGGTTTCTCGGGTATAGACCTGCACCACCTCGACAGGGCCGTGCAGCAGCTCGGGGCGCGGTTCGACGAGACGTTTAGCAGGCGGAGCTCGCTGCTGGTATGTAAGGATCTCAAGCTCGTGCGAAAGGAGAAATTGAGGCTTGCGCTTGAGCATGGGATTCCTGTTGTTAGGGAGAAGTGGCTGTGGGAGTGTATAGCTAGGGGGGAGAAGGTGCCGCTCGGGGCGTATATGTTTCCTGAGCTGGGACAGAGGGATCCCGAGAAGAACGTGCAGGAAGCGCAACAGAAGAAGAAACCGATCCAGAGGACGAAATCGGAACCTCCTGCTAAAGTGGCGACGATTGGCGGTTTCGCGGCCGATTTTGAGGAGGAGGGTGGGGATGCGCCGGGCGAGGCGAAGAAGAGCTTTGCGACGACGGCTTCCGCGAGGAATTTCCATACAGCGCGGACACATATTTTCGACGACCGGGACGACTTTACGATGGGCGATGCGCCGACGGCAACAACAACAACGAGACCACTGAAAGAAGTAGCCGTGAACGCAGTCTCGTCCTCAGAATCCGCCTCATCAAACCCAGGCCCTGTACGAGGAGAAGGAATCCCCCCGACGAAAAAACAACACTCCCAGGGCGACAAACCCCAGCAAAAGCAAAAACGTGACGAAGAAGCAGACGAAAAAGAATCCCGTCGCCAACGCGAACGCGAACGCTCCAAGCGCCAAGCCCAAGAACTCCTCGCCTTCTCCTCAAAACTAACATCTCTCATCGACCCCTCCACCTCCGCCCACCCCATCACCGCCACCACCACCACCACCGACGCAACGGAAGCGACCGGGGCGAAAGACCGACGAAAGCGCGGCATCCTAGGCCGCGCGCCGAGCGCCTCCTCCACGACGTCCGGCCTGCTGAGGCAAATGGTCTCCGAGGAGTCGGCGCCAGGATCCTCGGATAGCAAGGCGAGGAGCGTATCCGTCGTTGACGGAGAGGAGGAGGAAGGAGGGGGGAATGGGGAGGGACACTCGACGCTTACGCAGGTCGGGTATGATGACCCCGGGGCTGCGGAGGCGAGGGCGCAGATTTTGGGGAGGATGAAGGGGGAGAAGGTGGAGACTTTGGGGAGGGGTAGGAGAGCGAGGTCGGGTTGATGAGACGGGCTTTGTTGTGGTTTTAATAGTTTGGGGTGTCTTTCTTGTGGAATGTATAGCAGGCTGGGATACATGGATAGATATGGATGCAACAGCACAGGATAGATAGTATCATGATAATGTATGTCCCTTTGCAGCACGGCGCATTCGTTTTTTAGGGCTACGGGCTTCGGTTGAAGTATATTATTATTCGATCCTTCAAGGCCCCTTTATTACATCCGGCGAGAACTAGGGAACATCTGGGGAGTAGCTCGATGGAGAAAGCGATAGCACATCCCTTCTTCAGAAACAAAAGTCCACGTCAATTCAATCTCAAAGATCGATTAGAGTAACAACATCTTCCTTCTGAGAGACCTGACTGGGAAGGAAACAAAACACACTTGTCTCTCTGTCTCTGTCTCTCTCTCTCCGTATATTTTGAGGGTATCTACCTATATGATCGTGACATGGCATGACTTCGTGCGACATTATTCTGATCCATTTTTATCATCCACCACATCCTCTCATTTTCTCATCCTCTCATCTTCTCATCTTCTCATCCAGGGTCATCTAAGAGGGCAGTACAAATGCAGATGTTCCCAGCCAAATGAAACAGGGAAAAAGAGCCACAATACGCACCGTCCTCCTAAGAATCATATGTAAGGAATAAAGTAAAACACAAAAGGAAATCCCAGTGATATGAGAAACGAAAAGATATGAAAAAGAATGAAGCTCCATCACAGCGAAGCAGCCGCCTCGGCAAGCACGGTTAGCAAGCTAGCAGCCGCACCACCCAGGCCAGCAGCATACAGAGTATCGCTGCCTCTTGGCTTCCGCTTAGTTTTTTCGTCCCTATCCTTCTCCCGATGGTGTCTCCGCCTGTGGGAGTCCCGGTCCCGGTCTCTGTCCCTCTCCCGATCGCGATCGCGATCTCTCTCTCGATCACGGTCGTGGTCGTGGTGCTCCCGGCCGTGCTCGTCCCTCCGCCTCCTCCTCCTGCGCCTCTCGCGATCCTCCCTATCTGGCTCTCGGTCTCGGTCCCGATCCCGATCCCGATCCCGATCCCTGTCCCTGTCCCTATCCCTATCGCGGTCTCGGTCCCTATCCCTCGGACTCCGCTCCGAGCCGTCAGCGGGCGTCTCGTAAGGGTCCGGTCCGAAGTGCACCTTGTTCACGTTCTTATTCTTCAGGATAGGCTTCGGCTTGACGGTGCTCGCCGGAGACGTCTTTTCCTCGTGCTCGCTCGGTGGATTCACGATGAAAGGGTACGGGTACGATTTTGTTCCCTTGTCGTCGTCTTGCGTCTTCCCGTTCTTGTGGTCCGGGCGCGCATCCCTCGTCTCCTCTGAAGTCTCGCTCTCGCTCCAGTTGTCGTTGTCATCGTCGTCGTCGCTCTCTGTCCCGCTGTCACTAACCGGGTATGGCGTCGCAGAGTTATGCCTCTTCAGGTGTCCAGAAGCAGGGTAACCCCTTGCAGCGTCGTGACGGCGTCGAGCCTCTCTTACCTCGGCGCTCTGTCTCGCAAACTCTTGAATCTGCTGGGGCGACAGGACACCAAGGACAGCTACAAAGTTCGGGCGGGCCTCGAAGCGCATGCCAGCACGATCCAGCACGACTGTGCTGATGAGGTCACGGTTAAGCTTGGTCCAGATAGCATCGGAGGAAATTTCGTTGCCGTTCTGGTCGGGCTTGAGGCGAGAGGCGCGGCGTGGGGGACTGGAGCCGTAGGGTGGTGGTGGGCTACCACTAGCCTCGCCGTACAGTGGAGGGACGAAGCGGGGTGAGGCACTGAGGGGTGTATAACCCTCCGCGGCACTGAAGCCCCCCGCTGAGAGATATCGATCGTTAGGTGAGCCCGACGGCGGCGACGAGCTGTAGTTCTGGTTCTGCATAGCTTGCATGATGGCGGGAGAGACGTACATGCCGCTAAATTGGGTGGGCAGATCGTGAAGCTGGTTCGGCAGATCCATGGCAAGTAGATCTTGAGTGGAAATGAGAGTTCTGAAAGATTCCGCATCTGGAGGACCCTTTTCGTTGTCGTCGTGGCGGTTCGCAAGAGCCAAAGCCTCGTTGGAATGGCGAGGCTGATCTCCAGAAACCTTGACCGAAGGGCTAAACTTTTCGCTTCCTACGGGGGTATACAGGTCCCTGGGACTCCTGTCTCTAGGTTGGTGGTAAGATGTTGGCGACGTGGTCAGATGGGGGAGTTCATGATGTCGCGGCCTTTCACGTTCGAGCAGACCACGGACAGAGGCTGGCTGGCCGTTGTCCGAGGTGCCGGAAGACTCGAGTTCTCTTATATAGGCCCTCAGAACTTCCTACAGAAAAAACATGAGTTTCACGGTACAGCGCGGAAAGGCAAAATCGGTACACAACATGGTAGGGGTAAGGGCGGGCAACGACGTGGACGGACCTTGTGCTTCCTCAGAACCTCGCGCGAGAAACCTTCGCGCTCCAGCTCATCCCTGAAGCGTTCCCACAGAGCGTTCTCATCATCGACAAAGCCCGAATCTTTCCTTGCGAAAATCTTCCTCGCGATGGCATCAACCTTGTCTTTTATCACGTCCAAGTTCCTGTCATCTGAGTTGATCGTCGTCTTGACGGGGCTCTGGAGCTGGACGGTATCCAAGAACAGGTCGACCTCTAGCTTCTGCTCGTCGAGCTTTTTGCGGATGAGCAATATGATGTCATGTTGCTCATTTCCAGAGATGGCGCCGCTCTCGTGCTTGGTAAGGACGGTTTCGAGCTGGCTCAGGGTGAATTCGCAGTCCTCGATGGCGGGGGTTAGCTGGCGGTAGTAGACAGGGCCTCGGGAGGAGTTGAGGACGGAGTCAGGGTCGCCGGCCTCGATCTTGAGGTGTTTTAGGGCGGTGGACAAGCCGGAGATGGCAGGGACAACATGGTCGAAATCGGAGCCGGCCTGCTTGGCCCGGTAATAGAACGCCAGCGCCGAGGCGCTGACAGCATCTATGTTGGAGAGGATTGAAGTGAGGTCGGTCATCAGTGATGTGTGTGATGGGGGTGTGGCTTGTCGCAGGTTTGGGTTCATTATAAACAAGTGTCGAATATTTGCGAATAAGAAGGATCAATCGCTCTCGAAACCGGGTGCGGGGAGGATTTTGGTGACTATATCCTTGTCCGATCGTCCGAAAATGACAGCGACGAGGCTCGCGGAGATGGTGGGGATTTGCCGCTTGCTTCGGGTAGGGCGAGTGGCTCGCAACAAATAGCGTAACGTGATCGTGATCGTAATGGATTCTCTAGGCGACAGAACGAATATGAGTGGCACGAGGCTCCGTGGATGGCGAAGTGCTTGGCGTGCACATGCAAAACACTCCCGTCTCCCTTTGCCTCAGTCCGGGGGAGAGTGTAAGTCCAAGACGAAACTGTTGGGATCTCAGCTTGTGCCTGTCTGTGGTGGGCAGGTTGAGAAAGATGATAAGGTGCTAGAGATGGAGTGATGGAGTGATGAAGTCGGAACTGTAGGGTGAGAAATTGGGCGGAGGCAGCAGAGAAAGACGGGTGAGGGCTTGGCAAGAAAAGGAGGATTTCCGAGACAGCAGATGAGCCATGTCCGGCTGGAGAATGAGTCCTCAATAAACAAAATAAACAGGATCCAGAATAGGTGCAGCGCCCAGTTTCAGTCCCAGTGACTGGATTGACTGTAGCTACCAATTACGGAGTATCTACACTAATACCATGGCAGTCATCTCGCTCCTTCCAAGAATCAACGAGGTAGAGGAGGTAGAGGCAAGTACCCGGTTGTCAAGAGATACCTTCAAGCCTTCAAGGAGGGAAGGAGGGAAGGAGGGACGAGCGACGAAGGGTCAAGTGGGACTCGATATTGGAGTTGAGGCGGGGCCCATGATGTCAGCCTACCAAACAAGCAGTCACCACTTCTTCGTGCATAATATTTGATGCAGAGACTCGGATCGAATCAACGGATGCACCTTCTCAACACAGAGGAGGAGGCGCTTGTGCGGGCCCCGGCGGGCGCCAGCGGGAAACCACGACCAGTGCAGGGCTAATATCACAACCTAATACCGTTTCGGAGATGTCTGGCAGGGTGGCTCAGTCTTGAGGTCTCGAGAGGACAGCGTCGGGTTCTACATGCTAATACCGCAAAATATCAATCGACAATTGATGCCAAGCTACAGACACTGTCAGGGGCTCCCAAATCCTGACGGAGATGCCAAGGTACCATGATCATGGTCACGAGCAGGTTCCGCGGCGATTTGCGGTACTCCGGTGTACCAACCAGGCAGTCAGGCTCGTTGCAGCTGGCTGATCAATCACTTCTTTTCAGTGACGCATATTCTGTACTGAGTACTGCGAAAATCGTGGTGGCAATCCCGCCGTCCTGCCAGGATTCCCCCCGGAACGGGTCCAGGAAAACAAGTCGTGCGCTATCTCGTACTGGTCGACTGGTTCGGAGTTCAGGGCGCTCCCGGTTGGTGGCGCAGGGATTCCCCTCACTTTGACAATTGGTCCTGGCGTGCGCTAAGAGAGCCTCGTTGCTTATTGCCGACAATCCAGTACTCCGTAGATGCATCGATCACCATTCTTCAGTCTGCCCTCCCTTCTAGTTTACTAAACGTTTACGAACAACAACGAGTCCACAAGATCTCTTATCTCTTGATCGAGAAAAGCTCCAGACAGTATCCAGGGCTCGGGGCTGTCAGGCGAGGAGCCCCGGGCTAAGAGAATTAACAGCCTGCCTTGTGACCTCTCCGTCACCTGTCCCTGAAGTTTTCCAATTTAGAAACTGAGGTGACCGGGGTTTCACGGCATCGTTTAGCTGGCCTGGCCTGGTCAAGGACTGTGCCCGTCCCCCGTCTTCATGTTCGGCGACGGCAGCTTCGAACAGTATCGCCAGGCATCGAGGTTGTTGTTGCTTGATGCAGGTATCCGCCTTGCACTGGATCGATGAGAGCACGAGGACCCTCCACGACTGAGGTACAGAGTACGGAGTACAGACCCTCTGTACGAAGTAGCGGGCGGACCAATTGGTTGGAATCTTTATGGATTTGAGTCTCGACCAGGTTGAGAATCAGTCCCTCTCTTGTCTGACTTGTCTGACGGGAGCACACCAATGTCTGACTTGCTGCCTTTCAAGCCACAGTAGCACGAAATAGCAGCCAACCCCCCCCCCTCATGCATGCACATAACCACAGGTAGGGAGCCAGAGAAATACCAGGGGAGATCTTCCACATTGGGCATTTCCTGCATCCAGAGGACAACTTTGCGAAAACAATAAACAAATAAACGGCCTCTGGAGGCCTGTATGTCGCTTCGACGTGCTGTCGGTGGCTCCTAACTTCATACTTTCATCCTTGGAACAGGGCTTCGTCCTTCGAGTGGATCTTTCCTTGATTCTCGTTCCAATCCTTGGCATTAACTACCCTCCATGTGGGCATTCACAGTCGTGTTCTCGAAGACGAAGAACCAGAGAAGCAAAAACTAGGCAAGAAAATAGGGAACATCCCGGTCCGTCCAATCGGAGATGCCATGCGGTGACGTCGACCGTAATTGCTACGCAGAGATTAAGCCAGATATTCAGTCCAATAATTCCTTTGCGATTCAGATCAATAGATGGAACTCCAGTCATCCCTTACATCCAGACAATCTCCTCCAGTCGTAGCTTTGCATTGCCCCGTTCCGGATCTGCAGGTAATGCCCCTGCCCGGCCATTCCCAATCGAAGGTTCCGAATCCCCATCGTGGATCCAGAAGAAACTACGGAGTATGCAGATGCCTATTCTCCGGAGACCCTTAGCCGTCAGCTCCGCGCCCATAAGACCCAAACTACTTTGCAAGCGAGACAAAGAAGTCTTCCAGACTTCCACTACAGTCGACCACGTTTCTGTTCAAACAAGCTAAGCTTTCATCGACATGCAACTTCTCTTGCAGGGTGCGGGTGCGACACGAGAAAAAAAGTGAGGCGAAACAAAATTGAAAAAAAAAATCATTACCTTCAATATTGATGTCACCTTTTCTGGATCATACAAAGCTGCGCCACTTGAGCTACCAGACACGAGGTGGCATCGTGACTTTCTAGAAACTAGTTTCCATAACGCAAGAGAATAGTTCCCTATGGAGAGCCTTCTCTCCCGGCTTATTTCGCCACCGCAAATGAGTTTGTTCTTTCGTCCAGTCATTTACCTTACTTCGTACATCGGATGAAGATCCAAAGAATAAATGAGGCTTTGGAGCCTCGATATACCCGATATACCAATACGGGTTGTCGATCCTAGGCCATCTTGGAGGTGAGGAAAGGCTCAGCCCCTCGTGTCTGAGACATGCCTGTCCCAGCCACAATCCCGCAGCGAGATCCCTTCAAGACGAGCAATGCAGAAACGATGATTGGATTACATTGGTTCCGCCGTCCTCGACACCAGGCGCTAGGCATCACCGTCGTACCCATCTCCACACCTACAGTGCTTCACCTGTCCTGCACTACACTCTTCCGCCGTCTCCAGTGCCTTAGCCCCACCAAAATCAATATCACGCCTCTTACACCAAAATCGCAGAATGCCGCAGAAGGTCTTTGACAGCTCGGTGGCTTAGTGCCGAAGACCGAGCTCCGGGGCTGGATGCGATATGTGGCACAGCTACATACCTCTCTGGGCTTCAAATGCCACAGGGTTCCCACACGTTGTCGTAGCCTCGGGTTGGAGTTACCCCTTTTTACCGTAGCGCAATATTTCACTAACTGAGGCTACATGTTGAGAAGACCTGGATGACACTCCTTCTAACGCCCTGATTGTCTCTGAAATCGACCGCGTTCGTGCCCAGATCAATGAGAAAGCAGTCTGCGAACACGTTCTAGCCTCAACATTGGCAAAGCTTGCACTATCGAATATCCTTCAAAAGCTGAAGCTGAGCTCTCTTATGGCGTGGGCCAATTACCACACCCACATCTGATTCGCAGCGAGTACGCAAAACTAAGGTTGCTAGGGACTACAGTGGTACCAGCACCGCCGGCCTTTACATTCGACATTCCGTCTGAAGGAACGGAGCATGGCATTGGGCCGGTTTTCTCTTCATGGACGAACTACAGGCAAGCTGTGGGAGGTGAAGGAGACGCCAACAAGGCCTGCAGGGTCCCTGTTGCCTCGAGAAATGCCTTGCGTGGAAACGGGACGGGGCTAGCAAATTATGTGGGAGATGAGAAAGTAGGAAGGTTCTTCTGGTCCTTAGTGCCCGAGCCTAAGTGAGTTTACGCGAGGCCGTTGTCAAATGGCCTCCTTCAGACCAGGGCTGGGATGAGTGGAAAGCGTCGGCATCGAAGCGATACGAGGGCGGTGAACGTCTCAGGGCTGTGGTGAAAGGTCCTCTCAGGAAAAAAA